>JTDE01000119.1:285813-332504 GCA_014338405.1 Paragonimus skrjabini miyazakii | reverse complement strand
CAGATAGCGCGCATTCCGCTGGTACAATGTCCACGTTTCACTGTCGTACAACAGTATAGACAAAATCATTGAGCGGTAGACGAAGAGCTTAGTGCTCGGCATCAGGCTGTGGTCCCTTCAAACACGTCTTTCAAAACGTCCGAAAGCAGTACTAGCTTTTACCACGCGAGCCCTCAACTTGTGGTCCACGGACAGATCGGTGGACAGATTGCTACCCAAGTAGCGGAGATCTGTGCAGCTGCCGAAAACAACTCCGCTAACAAGGACTTGGGGTGAAGGTGCACATATAGCACCTACATCCGGAAAAGGCTGAAAATGTCTTACTTGTGTTAATATTCAATCGAAACTTGGATGCCGCGGTCGCGAAAGCCGTGGCCAGTCCCTGTAGTTCGTCCTCGTTGTGCACGAACAGCGGGCTGTCATCTGCGAACAAAAGCAAGCACATCGTTGAGATATGCAACCGGGTTGGGGCACCGAAACGTCGAATATTCAGTAGGCGCCAATCCATCCGGTACTCTACCTCAACACCGTCTTCCTCAGAGTCCTGGAAGGCAACTGTTAGCATGGCAGTCAAATATAAACTAAATAAGAATGGAGCCAGGACACAACACTGGTTCACGCCAGTGACAATGTCAAAATCATCAGAGGTAGTTCCACATGATTGCACCTTCGCCCTCATGCCCAAATGTAACAATCTAATCAAACTGACGAACTTACCTGGAAATCCAAACTTACCAAGCATCGTCCACAGCGCCTCGCGGCTCACGGAAGCGAACGCCTTGGTGAAGTCGACGAAGAGGGCATACAGGGGCTGGCTGCGTTCCCGGCACTTCTCTTGAAGCTGTCGAGCAGCGAACACCAGGTCGATCGTACTATGATTCGCCTGGAATCCGCATTGCTCCTCAGGAACATTGGCCTCCAATACATCTGTATTCAGCCGGTTCAGGAAAATTCTTGAAAGCACCTTGGCTGCGCAACCCAGCAGACCGAGGCCCCGATAGCTGTCGAGGCACTGCTTGTTACCCTTACCTTTAAACAAAGGTACTATCAGAGTGTAGAACAAGTCAAGTTCAGAGCAAGATGTGTATTCACTACACCACACACAACATCTCATCTAGTTGGTTATGGATACTATAGACATAGGTCAATGTCGAACAGTCTGATTGGCCAATGCAGATATGGCGTACACGATTGGCTGCACTCCACCATACACAGCATCCTTGAAATTTCACGGCATCACCTCGTGCTCCGAGATGGATTGAACCAGCTGAAGCAGTGCACGTTCCATCGCCGGCCCGCCATTCTTCAGGATTTCACCTGGCAATCCATCTTCACCTCCAGCTTTACCGTTACGAAGTTGACCAATCGCTCTCTGCAATTCTAGTAAATCAGGGGCGAGAGCAAGTGACGGCTTGATGGCGTGTTGCGGCAGGCTGTTCATGGGCACCCAATCAGTGGTAGCAGGATGATTTAGTAGGCTACCAAATTGTTTACACCAGGCCTTCATGATGTCCTCTGGCTGGGTGCACGAACAGCCGGTGTCTACATCTACCAGTGCTTTAATAGACTGGATCGATAGACCGAAGATCGCTTTGAGCAAATCGTAGAACTTCTTATGTTGTCGACGATCTGCGAAACCCTGTATCCGCTCGCCTTGCTTCATCCACCAGTTGTCCTTGATTCTGCGATCACGCTCGGCCAGTTGACGACGGATAATTTGGAACATCGCCTTCTTCGCTTCATTGTCCAGGTCCGCCGTGGAGACAATAAACGCGGTATTCTTCTCTCGTACCAGTTCGGCGAAAACTGCGTTGTTGTCGTCGAACCAGTCCGGACGTTTTTAGCGTTGGACACCAATCGTTTCGGTGGCTGCCGTCGTGATCCGTTCTTTGATGACCTGCCACATACCCTCAGGGGTAGTGAATACAGGAACGTCGTGCAGACGGGCGGCAACTGTGCATTGGAATGCAATCTTCGTCTCGCAGTTCTCTAGTCGTTTGATATCCAACATCTGCCGTTGTCCGGAAGATCTACAATAGACAGACTTGCATACATGGATAAATAATTTAGTCCTGATCAGCCTATGATCAGTGCTACATTCAGCGATGCGCATCATGCGAGTGATGCGCACTTCACGAACGTCGCGCTGTCGCACAATCACGCAGTCAAGCAACTGGTGATGACCGCTTCGTGGATGGGTCCACGTCGTAATGTCGCTCGCATCCAGCTAGAATCGGGTGCTTGTGATAACCAGCTCATGAGTAACACACAGGTGGTGTGGACGATCACCGTTCTCGTTTACGGAACCAATGCCGTAGGGTCCGAGGACTCCCGGCCAAGCTACCAAGTCGCATAGAACCCGAGTGTTCAAATCAAACACAATAAACAGTCGATCAGTCACCGGCACCTACCGGATTGTGGCGGATAGTTGATCATAGAACTGTTCCCTTGTATCATCAGTGTGACAGATAGTCGGACCATAAACACTTATAAATGTGGTACACTTACCTCGACCGAGTCACAGGCGCATAGACAGCATTCGAGGGCTGATGCCGTGCGGTTCGCCTATCATCAAAGCATTGATGCGATCAGCGACTGCGAAACAGACACCATGCTCCCGAGCACCGTCTGTCGGGTAACCTATCAAGTAGAAGGTGTACCCAGCATCTGCTTCTCGTAACTTATCTTGGTCTCCAAGCCTTGTCGCACTCAAGGCTGCTACTGTACCATCTCCCACGAAGACGTTGAGCAACGCGTATCAATAAGCCAACGATCCCAAATGGTCAAAAGATTGGTTCACAATGCCACGGTACTATTGAACAAATGATCAAAGCTAATAAGTAGACAACCTCAACAGTTTCGATCGATGGATCGTTTCCGGGAGTTAATTACAATTTGATGCCAAATAGGCTAATGGTGAACTATAAGCACATAATATGACATTCATACCCAACAGAGTTCGTTCGAGCAGTCAACAGGTTCAAAAACAACAGGGACGATCCGAGCTCCAAAAAGTTATACACGCACCACTCAAACGACAAGTGGCTATTCACACAACTGTCAATTGACGCGATAAAACAAAAACATCTAGGTCAAGGCCAATTAACGGCCAGAAACAGGAGTGGTAGAATATACAGGGATAAACGTTTTGGGGGAATTGGGTTGGGTCGGATTTTCACATGACTGTGGCTCCGAAGTTCGATACAGTTACATTTCGGTGATAGAAAGTTTCGTAGAAATTTTAGAACGATCCTCGGCCAATTAGTCAGTCTAAGACATTGTGAATAGATTGTATAAGGTCGGTTGCCATGTCGAACAAAGTGACTCATATGCGCCTTACACATTGGGATGTGTATATTCAGCTCTATCCATTCAACCCTCAGCAAATGAAGGACACTTACCTCTGTCAGGTTCTGTCACACAATAATACTGCTACGTTGGGAAATCATAACAAAACTGCCGAACGACCACAATCGGTTTCAGTTAATGTCGTATCAGAAAAACTGGAGCGGTAGTTAAACTGCGCGAGGCAAAATGATATGAACGCCCGATACTTTATCAGCTGAACTGCAGCACATTCGAGATATGCTAAGTTAAAATGGATATCCGCAACGATTCCTGGACAAGAACATGCAACCAAAAGTGACGCATGTAAGTGTTCAGACGGTAGATAAAAAACCTGTCTTCATCACTCTGTCATACAAGGGAGAAGCTACCAGTAAAATTATTACCCGCCGAGTATGTAATTGTGATGAAAATCTACTCGATTCACCGCTTATCCAAACCCCGACACAATAGAAGTTCTAACAAGAAACCAATCCAAACGTCGCGTTTAAGATACTGCATCAGGATTGGACAAACCGTCTCAATGTTACGTCTGCTGTTATTCGCTTATTTCTTTGTTCCGTATTGCACCAATTAACACTCAGTTTGTGACTTTGTATGTGTCCGTATGATCATCCAATGAGTGACTATGATTTGTTTAATACTGTTGTACAACCATAAATTCGGCTGCTTATCTCATGAATATGAACTGCTTACTGCAACCAGTGCGAGGTCTTCTGCTTATTACTTACGTGGAGGTTTCAATCCTGGTACGATTTCAAGGGCTATTCGAAGTCCCTAATTCAGAGTATTACAGTAATGCAGTCGACAGTACGTATCATGCAGCACGGGTCATCGTATCGTTCAATACCTGCCCGGTACTGGCACCACACCTCAAAGATAGCTTGCCTAGGTTTTCTTCGTCTTTTTGTGTTTATTCTCTCACTTGTTGCTGTCAAGCAGGTTACGTTGGGAGAACCACAAGGCGGCTATCAGAAAGGATTCGTGAACACCTCCCAAAATGGCTTCGTAACGGTTAGATAAGGCCCATTGCCAGTGCTATCGGTTCTCATCTAATTGACACTGGTCATCAAATTGAGCCGGATGAAGCCTTTCGAGTCATTTACAAGGTCCGTCAAACCCACTCCGGAGCTGTCAGATTGCGACTGTTATCCACGGCCGAGGCAGTTGCCATCAGACTCTACAACCCCTGTCTGTGTGCCCAAAACAGTTCGTGAAAACTCTTATTGTCAAAATGCTCGGACACTCAAACTCCGAAATTTCACAACCGAAAGCACCAAAGAGAATGACGTGAAAAGGTGAATTTATTAACAACAGTCTTTGATTCGTAGGTAAAGAGTGACTTTCCAGGAGACACGGAAAGCCAATCGTCTTTTAAGAACGATGCCTGATGTCTGACTGGTTTACTACCGTCCAGTCAGCATATTCCGATATATGTCGACCTTTCAGAGCCTTGCACTCAGTTTACGACTGTAGGTTCTTAGGTTGTGGCCAGGGTTTGTTCAAACTTACAATTTAAAAGAGCTACTGGCTCAACTCCTCAATCAACTCAAGAATGAGAGGGGTGTAGTTATTTCGAGGTCCAGCTAAATAAGGAATAGCAAAACAGCAAGACTGTGTAAGTGTAAATAAATGTTTGTGGTTGGATCAGTTTAATAAGATCAGAATTAAAAAGTGAGTTTTGTTAGATGGACTTTTTGTCAGCTACTTTCCGCTCGCTTTAAAATGAAGGAGAATAATGGATTCAGAAGAGATCAACTTGCGAAAAATCTGTACTTCGGCTGGATTCGAACCAGCGACAGAAACACCATGCCTAAACGCGGTAAGCGCTCTACTAACTGAGCTACGAAGCCACGCCGGAAGCCCAGAAATTTCACATTTGGACCTAGTTACCCACCCAACCAACTGTGTCAAATGGAATCCACCAAATGATCCAGCCGATTGACTGCTCAGCTGGTAGAGCGCTTGCTGCGTTTGGGCTTGGTGTTTATGTCGCTGGTTCGAATCCAGCCGAAGTCCAGATTTTTCGCAAATGGATCTCTTCTAAATTATCAAATCTGCCAAACTACTTATCAATAATGGATTCAAGAAATTGTTTACGCGAAATTTCAAAACAAGGTGAAAACCTTTTAAGGGATCTAGAAAAAAATATAAGATTCACTTGTGACGAAACGGGGTAAATAGTCGTTAGACGGCAAATCTGTCGTTGTGCGCCAAGAACGCGGTTGGCGTATGGAATAAACCAATTCCTGCCGGAGTACATTCCAATGTTTTTTCTCGTAATCTCCCCCGATTACTTCATTGCTGAAATACGTACCTCTGTCTGACTACTGACAAGTAGTATATTGTGATCGTTCACCATCACTACACTATTAAGGCAGCACACGTCTTGATGAGTTTAGTGTTAAATTCTGTGAGATGGAGACGGTCATACAATGTACCAATTGAAAAATAACTTACTAACTTCCATAGGAACGTCATTAAGATGACGTGACAACGTCCTGTCATTATTTCAAGCAACCCCCAGATGCTCATCAGGAGGCTTTGGTGTGCTACAAGGCAAACTGAAAGTATATATCCAAATTGACATTCCAGACAAACCGTCCGCTAAGGTCGTTAAAAAATAAAATGGAGTGCTTGATGTCTAACACCACAACATTTGCATTTCTGCTCAAGAAGCAAACGAAATGATGTCCTAGTTTTGTGGATTTTGGGCACACCACACAATCCAGAGATTGCGTTACCAATCAGCGCCTACGTTGCTTTAACCGCTTGAATTTTGTACACATATCTTTCTTGTTTTGTCTGCGTTTCACTTGACACATTTTTTGGTTGTCCCAAGTATACGGTAGAGGTTTCGGTTCTATTTTCGCATCTATTCTGTAGGATTCAGCATAAATCTTCCTTTGTTTCCGGGTCACCTATGCAATCGAGTGAAGACCTGAGCGAGTCGTTTTGTCAATGGTGAGCAGCCAAGTATCTTGACATTAAGTGCTAAATTTAAGGGACAACCCGTCAGATAACCAAAAGAACTAGACTGACAGGGTCATAATGATTCCAAAACCAAAACAGAGCGTCATATATCAAACGAAACGGAGTAGTACAGATAAATAATCGCCACCGAGATAAACTGCTTAGAAAAATATAATGTGAACGAAATGGTTTTTACGATATCCCTTAGACTGTTTACTTCCTAGTTAATGTTAGGGGGCTCAGCCGTAATATTTGGAATCAACCGTTAGGCATGGTTAATCCCAAAACTGACTACTGACTATCTAATAAAATCCTTGCGACCCCTGAACAATGTACCAAACACATGATGAGTTTTCTCACATGTGCAATGCACAGATGAAAGTATCTGATCTTCATCGAAGGACACAAGGTGAAAGTGGGAAACGGAAAACAGGATAGTTAACAACAAGTTAAAAGCAAGTGTTGACCACAAACGAGGAACAGGATATGGAGTAGTGTTTTTAGGTAGGTCGCATGGAGATACTCGAAACATGTAAGCTGAGGGAGAGTTGGTGTCGGTGTTGTTCTGGTCACCACAGTGAGATGGTTGACTAGGCAACAGAAAAAATATGAGTGTAGATTGAATTACCCTTATTACTTGAGTTGTAAGATCGGTCTGTTACACCGTATCCACTGAGTACGATGGTTGACATGTAGACTGTAACAGTTGATGTCATGGAACCGGAAACTAAAGCTATTGGTTTAATGACTTTTACACAGATGAACTATGATATTCGATTTAGTGGATTATCGTCAACTGGCTATGAAATTACCAAACAAGGCAGAACGAATGCACAGAGTAACTGAAAAATAAGATCTGTCTTACGCCAAACAGACCAAGAAACTCAAATGTCAAATATCCACGGAATAAACCGGAGATGATTCAATCAATTCAGTAAACAGCCCTGAAAGCCATCTAGACTTTCAGCCTTCAGACCGTAGAGCGTCATCTGAAGTATACTTTGATGGGTACTGTAAAGAGATCGGATTGGACAAACGCATCGATACGAAATCAATCGGTAATTCGCAGAAGGCTACGGTTAATCAGCGTCGACAACGCGAGCAGACTGGCATATCAACGCCGTAGCCAATCCAGTAGCACGCTGCCCTAACATCGGATTTTGGTATAACGAGCATCGGAGTAAAACAAGTTGTTTAAGTGCGTCACGCGTTAAAACAAACGAGTTACAAGCGGAAAACAAACCACCCAATAGGAAAGTCCACGCGTCTGCGTCAAGGGTAATTATTTGTTGTGCTGATGCATCCTGTCTACAAAACAATCCGATAGGAATTCAATAAAACTGAGATTTACTTTGTGTCACAGGTTCGTTTTTTGATTTCACCTCGGAAGGTTGCGACTTTTATCTGGCGCTATATATCTTTCAACGTACATTCTATTTCAAATCTTTAGTACCCGTTTATCTGTATGAAAAAATTGACCTGCAGAGAAGTCTATGCTTAATCAGTAAGTGATTATCACGAAGAATGCAAGTTTTTTGACGACAACGCAAACCAATGTTACGACGCTCATCAGCGGACGACAGTATAACTTCGGCTGTGACCGTTAACAGACGGAATCATTTCTTCTGACGGTTATTACTCGACATCCGATTGCGTTTAAGCTCCTTAGGATATTAACTGCTTTCTAACAAAACCTACCAAATTTGATTCACTATGCATACTAATAGATCAACCTCAGAGACTCAATGCGAGCACAGCTTTTACTTGTTGTCGGGACAGTTGCCAGTTCTCCGAAAACATTGTGTGACAAGAAAACTAACAAAATTCGTTTGTGAATGACTTTCACCCTTGCAATGGTCATGCACTGCTCCGGTCTTCACGATCGACCTAAGCCGTCGTGACAACTGTTGTCATATCACGCCTAGACCGTACTGTCTAGACTTTTGTCAGGTCCATTCCCTTTGACCTTGTTTGTTGCTAGTCCCAAACCCTATAAATACGAACGGGTTTGTGACCATGTTGTCTTCTGGCTGGGCGACATAAAGAAGCTCTGTTTGAAGGTCAGTCATTTTCTCTGTGTTCATGCGGTAGCCTCGGGTTGATGGAAAGAGACTAACTGACCACGTACACTTCGTTATTCATTACCGTTATTCGTCGTGCTATTACCCATCGTTTCATTGATGGTTATTTCGTTTACGCGCTCGGAGACCGTATAACCAATTATAACACATACGCTTCCTTTATGTTTTATACCCTATTTTTCACCCAATGGGTTTTTGACTCAGTCAGTATCTCAAACAATTATCGGTTATGTTCTCAAACATTAGTTATGTGAAATGTACGGTTTTTTCATTCGACAAACGCAAGCAAAGATAGCATGCAAGTATCCACTGTAACAGATTACACTTAAATCCTGATATTCAGCACCCAGGTAAGTTGGAACAACGCTGGTCGCTCATCGTAATGGGAAACCGGAGGGATAAAGATGATCCACACAGTTATCCGATAGATTGATGTCATTCGAGATTCTAACTGTCTTTGTTGAACGACAGAAAGGTCACCAACCTGGTTATAACTTCATCAACTGGGTCCTAGACTGACACTTTGGTATGTGCGCATTTTCATTGCATATATAAACCTACTCATATAAAGTCGCTTTAGTTACCGGTGCCATGACATCAGCTGTTGGTTGGAGGAATCCGTTTCGGATTAGCCTGTCATAGTAACCGATACCAAAGGACATCTGTGCTTAATCATCACCACAAGTGGCTTGTGATGCAACACTTGTTGTTTCACTCGTACACCGTGTATCCAGTGTAAACCCGAAGGAATAAGACCGGTAGGGGTGTGAGTGAGGCCTTTGTGTCAACCCCAACCAAATCCTTCCGCTCTAAATCCCATGCGACAAGGCAATGGGCGACACACACAAACGCAACACCATCGATCACCAGTAACAACCAAATTGCAATAGCTACGCACAGGCCACAAAGTCAACACGCCCACATAACGCATACATAAGAAATACCATCGTCGAGACAAACCAGTCATAAACACACAAAATCAGATCAGACAAGAACAAACATCAAAAACATCATATCAGTTGTTACAGTCTACATGTCAACCATCGTACTCAGTGGACACGGTGTAACAGACCGATCTTACAACTCAAGTAATAAGGGTAATTCAATCTACACTCATATTTTTTCTGTTGCCTAGTCAACCATCTCACTGTGGTGACCAGAACAACACCGACACCAACTCTCCCTCAGCTTACATGTTTCGAGTATCTCCATGCGACCTACCTAAAAACACTACTCCATATCCTGTTCCTCGTTTGTGGTCAACACTTGCTTTTAACTTGTTGTTAACTATCCCTGTTTTCCGTTTCCCACTTTCACCTTGTGTCCTCCGATCAAGATCAGCCACTCGTTCGGTTGTTCCATCTCTTCTGTGGAATGAACACACCAAACTGACTCGGCCGTATTAGCTCCAACACCCACCGGTATCTTTTCACGCGGACTGGAAGATCGAGCAATGACTTAAAGGTTAATGTCAATCAGTTACGAGTTGAAAGATAAAAGCGATTAGCGTTAACGACTGATGATCAACTCACCAGTGGTAAACAATTCAAAACCTTGTCTGGATGAAGATATGCACGACCGATAGGCAGTAGTTGGAAGTTACAATCTTGGTATTTATTGCTTCTGGTTGAACTGGTGCAGATAAGTTTGAAAACTGAGTGCAAATGTTCGTGTCGCCCAACCTACACATAAACACCTGCTAGAGTAGAAATTTTTCTCGCAGTGCAGCACTGAACAGGTAACCGGGTAATTTACAAAATAGATGACTGTCAACAATTGATATTTTGCTTCGTTTTCGACTGTACTGATCACTGCAAATGTTTGGGAGAATTTTTGTAACCCTGTGATCCAGTTAGCGTTTGGTAAACTTGTTAAACGGAAAGCAGATGAATGCAGTATGACACGAAAGGCAATAAGAAACTTCCAGTTGGATGTACCATTTCCGTAAAAGCTGTCCCGAACGTTACAAATACCGGACAAGCAACCGTCAGTTTCCGTCTTCACATGCTGCAATTTCTAGCGCAATACTTTGGTCGCAACTACATGTACGTGCGAACAGTCGTTGTGTCATTGTGGATGAAGTCCCAGTGAGCATCAGCACAATACGTAGGTGTCTGACAATTCGCCACACGGGAGCACTAGACAGTACTGGTAACGAAGGCATGACTGAATGGGACATCGAATAGGGGAATTGTGTGCGTTACGAGTGGGTAAATCAAAAAATGCCTTGCGTAAATTTCCGCGTACAAAAGAGCACCGTGTGTCAAGACTACCTTAACACGAAATTGTTGACAGTTATAAAAGATGCGGATGATTAACCTGGCATTGAAAATATGTGGCCGAGTAACCTCGATGGCAAGACGCTCTCGTGTGATCTTCATCCCGAATGGGGTGGAAATAAGGTGAATTCGACAGCTTGGCCGCGGGCCGGTCGCAATGCGTGAGCAGGCGAGCGCAGTGTGCACACAATATGTGATCGATATACGGACACGCATGAACGTCTTCACGCGAGCGCAACAGCCAATGGCGTACTCTGCCTTGTAGGGCTTTGTAGTGCGTTCGTATAGTGCATACGCAACAGTCAATGTCTGTTTGTCGATCCTAGACATCGTACGCACGCACGTGCGAGAGCGACTACCGCCTTATGAGTGCGACTTGGACCAATTAACTGGTCCGATCGGCCATTCTATTGGCAGAATTGCCATAATAGCCAGCGATCCGATACAATCACCACGCCACGAATGCTCAAACGCTCCGCGGACTCCACAATTCCACACCTAATTGGAAACGGCTCGTGCAACGGTGACGATATACAACCCCAGAAGGCCCGACCGAATTCCGCCAACATGACACACACAGGAGGATCAAGAAACGGCAATGGAACCATTGCCAGCCATCTGCAAAAGGACACCACTTTGACGAAGATTTTTGTTGGTGGCCTGCCTTATCACACAACTGATGATAGTCTCCGGTGTTTCTTCGAACAATTTGGTCCGATTGAAGAAGCAGTCGTGATCACGGATCGACAAACTGGCAAAAGTCGTGGATATGGCTTCGTAAGTTGAACCATAAAAAGTTGTGCAGTTTCGATTCCACTCCCCTTGTTGTCACACTTTGTTCGGATTTTGTGAGACCTGTCACCGTACTTTTTCAGTCTAATTCTAATGAGACCACTGAGAAAGAACCAGTTTACGAACTGAGTCGACCTAGTGATGACAACGTAGTTTACCACTCGCACTTTTTATTTTTGAACCCTGGCTACGTAGGTGCTCCCGTTGGGTGTGCGTAGTTTCAGAGTATCTAATGTTCATGCAAAGAAGCTGTGTTACGGTCTAATATGTTTGAGGGATACATGGCAATGCAGTGGTTATATTCCCTCCATCCGCCAGAATAATCACTTCATCCACATTCGTCGTTGGAAACACGCCCAAACCCAACCCTGGTTTCCTGTCAAAGCACCCCGTATTTTCAAAGATTATATCAGTGCCACCTGTGCGTATTAGGGTCATCCATAGTGGAAGCCCTTCCTCACTGTGAAGTTTATAAGATGTGAGTCTCCGTCATTTTAAACTCCGTTGGACGGGTGTGTGAACGATAGAAATTGTACGTTTTCCCACTCAGTAATTCTTGCGGTACTCTCCTTATGACTCTAGTATGGACGTTCATCACAAGCTTTACTTTCAGCTCCGAAGATTTCTTTACTACATTAATTGTCAGTCAAAGGGCTCTTAGTTCGTCTTGTCTAGTCAGGCTTGATTGTCGTCCCTTTTTATTGTCGGTTACTTGCAAATTTTGACGTTCTGTGTCGTTTGGCCATCTCCCATACGCTCTCGCACATGTGTTTACAAGCCAAAACAGTCGTTCTTCCAACTCGTGATCTAATGCAAGTATGAACAACCTACTTACACTGACATTTGTCTAAGATCAAGAGGACTGTTTTTCCACCCTTGACTATCAGTCTATCGACGGAATATCTACATTCTGGTGTGTGTGTGTGTGCTTCTCAACCGGCATGTTTACGTGTCATAAGATGGTCGGTTGGTCACGCTACATGCGCGCACATGCTTGGGGATTCGTGTGTTTTTGTCCGAGCACATCTGTAACAGTAAATAGGTATCACTTATTTTCCTATCATGGTCTGTTTGATTTGTATGTTCATAGGTACTCTGCAGTGTAAAATACCATGGTTATTTGTAAAACATGATATTGCTATGTAGCTTTATCGTGAGTTATATTGCACACATCGGCAAATGTCCTAATGTGATCAACTCATTTTACATTTATTCAGCTATCGGCTGTTTGTGATTTTTGGACTTGACCCGATCTAATTTCCAAGATTTCACCGTCACTGACAGTGGTTAGTATTGCTGAGCAATCACTTTGACGTTTCTCCTTAATAAGGATATCGTGATCGTGGGTTCTAGCCCTGACCGTCGCGAACGTTCCTAACTATGTTTGACCTACTTTGTACTGCTAGTCTTAGTTTGGTCAGCACTGTCAGGTTACCGGCACCTTCACAACTCAAACCCTCGGGATCGGATCAGATGGCTCATCAAGTACGATGTTTGAACTTTATCCCTGTTAAAGCTTATCAGTGGTTTATACCCTTGTTCAAATATGGATTTGAGGTCTGACGGCTGTAATTATGGGGCGAATAGGTTGGTTATTAATTCAATACCTTCAGATTAAGCCTGTTATAGTTATACATAATTGCTAGCAGCACTCGGGTTGTTCAGTCATCTTGAGGAGGGCAGTGTGTTAAATTCAGTCGATAACCTTGTTGTTAGGGCTTCTTATTCTGATTGTCTTCATTATCAATGACTCACGTTCCGGATCGATCTGTGTGTTATTCATTTGAAGAAATTTACACCGGTTGCACCCCAACAACCGACGAGGGTGTGTAAAGTTTCCCTTTTCTGACTAACCCATTCATATACTGAATGGGAATGAAAATTAAGCACGGAACACCACTGGTTCTTACTTGAAACAGTCCAGCCCACCAAATAATCATTAATAACAAGGCCTATGTTTAGTTGCCTCATGGTGAATGGAAGGTTTTGTTGTCACGACAACTATCTCTTGTGCCGCTTGAGTGCCTGTTCACGTGACCTGACTTACACTACTTTGTTTGTAGGACAATGAAGCAGCATAGAACATTTCTCAAAATATCTGTAGCAAACGTAATTCGAAAGCATAATGGAATCATATTGCTGTTTAGGAACGGCAATCTTTAAGCCTGAAGTTGATTCAGTGGGAAAATAGGAACCTTAGCTGACGATCTTTTAGGTAGTGTTCACTATCCAACCTACACTGCACCCTGGCTGGTTCCCTTATTGTTTAGATTCTCGAGGTGGTATCGAAACTATATAATCAAACTGTCACTGCACCATTCGTTGCGTTCAAACGGATAGGACCTTTGACTAATTACACGATGGTTCGAATGTGTGACCGGCAGTCTTTCTAACTGATGAGTCTCAGTAATGATAAAGCTAATTGACGGTCACCTGGCTGCAAAATAGTCGTTAGGCCATGGTCCCATTTGTTTAGTGTAATCAGTGCACTCTCATCTGAGACTCGTTGTTTTCTATCCTGACCTGGGATATCAAAACACGCCTTTCCAACCTTTGACCTGTCATCGTGACTGATGTAATTTAACAGAGCCCTCTTTGAAAAGCAAATGTTTGGCCAATTAACTTGAGAGTATCGCTAAACTCCTCGTGTGTTGTATACAGATGGACGTATAAGCTAGCCGTGGCCAGTCTCTTAACGCATCCGTTTTATTCTTCCGCAACTGTGTGTAGTGATTTGTCTCTGAATGAATGAGCTCATGCCCAGCCAACAATCACCGCTAAATGCATAATCGTGCAAAATCGTTCGCTATTCTGTTCCCTTGGATTTTGACTGTCTACTGTGTGCTGACAGTCATTACCCCGCTCAACAAGAACAGTCTGGCAAAGAGATCCTAATCGTACGTCATCGACTGGCGATCGAGTAATCCAGCTATACTTATAGGCGATTGTGACCGAATGACTAGATTTGATAATTCAGTCCTGCCTAATGCAGTAGTCGTCACGGTTGCCAAATAGGAGCATGGGCCGGAATTCACAATGCCGTTCGTAACATACGAGCGCAAAGATATCAAACCACTAACGGTCCGGCTGAAAGCTGAAATTGGTCACGACAGTGGAGGAGAAAGACCACAAAAGAGCAGTATAGTAAATGGATGAGTACTTAAACAACAAATAAAGAAATAAACTTTAAGGCGAACCCCATAGATTGTGAGCCTTTCTACTGAAATGATACGGTTAATGATGCGGACGGATCAGTACATTCTGTAGCATAAAATAACTTCTCAATACTCCAATGGCGATCGCGTGTGAACGGATACACCCTGAATACACATCACCCAGTAGGGCTATCTGAATTGCTCACAACGGTTTTCATCGACAGGTGCAAACAGTGGCTTTGGTGTATTTATGGAGTGCTAACGATGAAAGGATATAGTATGAAGTTTGATATCAGGCGAAACTGCAACAGGAGGAAGCAGGCAGCGTAATTCGGACTGACGTGTTAACGTGTCATATAGGGAAGGAGAACAGCAAGATGATATTATATTGCGTGGATTAAGCTTTGATTGTCTTTATCTTGATTTCACTCCCTCTGAAGCAACCTCTCAATTGCGCTAGCTCTTCACCAAAATTTAATTATAAAACGTTTGGGTGACTGTTTCTTTTATTATGAACACCATTTATACTGGGTCTTAATTCGGGTATTTTGAACTGAAGCGTTATACTCCAGTTTTGCTGGCTGGCTAGTGTTCATCAGATCGTTGTATGAATTTTGATGCACATATCTGTATAGTGAATACTCTGATAATCACACACCAGGACAATGTCCGAATCACTACACTTGCGAGTAATAGTCGTTCTTAAGTGGTCTACTACTTCCTATTAGTCACAACAGGTCAACATTAAACACAATTAGTCACTTTAACGAGTTTTCTGATTCGGATGTTTGAACTCCCAATTTCTGTTTTCTAATCCGTGCCAAGTGTTCTTACCTCTCCTATTTAGAACCCCCTAAGCCCCATCCTCATTTAACTGTAATCCGGTGCCCCGTTTAGCCAGGGGATTTGTCCACATCAAACGAATACTGGCATGATTCAAGTCGCAATCTTGATGATTTCCACTTGTCTGTACTTATAAGTCACTCCACGGTCGGTCGAGAAAGCACGCTTGCTACGCTACAAGTCAGTTGATTTTAGTTACAACTAGATGACGGTTCGATGCGTTTTTCACCTAAACGAAATGCGATTGCGACATCGACAGGCGGTGGTCTGCTGTGGTTCCTTACTATTTGCCAAGTGAACCACTGTCGTGCATACCGTGTGTTCTACACATTATGGTTCCCCAGCGTCCGAAACAAGAACTATTTGAAAAATGATGTACGATCTTTTAATGGAATACATCAGAACAGCAGTTAACATTAAAGTATCAAACCCGGTTGAATAAAGCGCTTACATCATTGTCTACTGTTCACAGAAGCTCTATGTACAACAGTCCCCAAATGACACGTCAGATACTGTGGTATGTTTAATGAGGACAAGCGCAGGTTTGACATTGTCGACAGTATGCTAAAGACTTGCAGCTGTCATCGTACATCAAAGAGGTGGCCTTTGGCTGTGTGGTGCAACATCATGGCTATCGCAACAGTAAACGTGAATACGCTATCGTAGAGTTAATTAGAGTCACGTTTTCTGCTTGGTGTCTTAGTTGTATGTACGACCTTTTAGCTTCAACGATAGACGTTGAAGGATCTCAGTGTCTGAATGAGGCAATGAGAAGAGTGTGCTATGATTATTTGTCGAAATAAGACTAGTGTCACTTGCTTCAAATGAAGGAAAATTGTGTGGAGTTTACCGTTCCAAGTCTACACACTGTAACCGACCATACACTTCGTTTTTATTTGTTATTCTATAAAATGTACGGTATCTGCTGGGACTTTAGTGCTTACTAACCAAGTGATTAAACGTACAATGGCCAAAATTGTCATACCGCGTGAACCTAGGAGTCAGTTACTTTGAAAAATGCATATCAAGAAATAAAACACAAATATACATGGACCCATCTATGTAACGTTTATTTTCTCACGGCTAACATGTGTAACCCGTCGTCTGTATTTTCGTGGGTCACAGAATACTGAATCCTACACCTACCATTTTCACGCTTTTTCACGCAGTTTCATGCTTTTCTTAACTCTGATTCCTTAACAGGTTTGAAAAACATGTAGGACCAACTAATTGTTCTCACAAGTTTGGTTTTGCACAGTTCGACCCGCTGTTTTATTTTGAATATGCAAACTTTTCTAGCCTGAAAATCTACCTTTTGATCTCCTAATTTTAGTACGCAAAAAATATCTAACGGTACTCAATAATGTACCCGATGCTACTGAGAAAAAAATAAGTGGGCGGTTTGTTGAAAAAAGACCCAGTCCGGTGTGGTTTAGGCTCGCACTTATAAGTGTGGATATAGTGTATTTTATCATAGCGTGTCCAACTTCGGGTGTTTGTCTTGAGTTTCGAAAACGCCAGCTGGCGTCGTCTTTACAGCTAGTTCACCCTGTGCGCACCGCGTGATCACCTGAAATTACTCAATAATGACCCGGAACAAATTAGCGTTTAGTCTCCTTATACAAATTGGCCGCGATAGTTTATCGTGCGAATCGATAATATGTTCCAGAGGGGAACAAACTCGTCGAACAGTTTTTCAAAGGTCACTTCCGCACATCTAAATATTGTTAGTAGGCTGAAGCTTCTCAAAGTCCAAAGTCTGAATACATGTGTTGTAGCGCCTTCCGCTGATCATTGGAGCATGTATGTTTCGTTTTTCGCATGGTCGCATCTCAGCGCATTATGGAGACCCTTTCATGACAGACAGCCACTGTTGGCGTCACATTTTTTGCTTATAGAGTCATTTCGGTACTATTATTTTCTTAACATTTATGTATTTTTCTGTATAATATTGAATCATCTCCGTACACATTAGCGCAATCACTCGGCGTAGAGCTGGAAAAGCCACTAACTCGTGCCTAAGGTCACTCACGCACGATCTCGGTTAAGGGAGTCTAAGTAAATAATCGTTTAAATTTTCAGCTATAGGCGCATTACATCGGGTAAGAAACTGAGGTGGCGATTTACTTTATGTTTCTATGGCCTAACTCATGACGACGTTTCACCAAAGTCCTGATGTTCCACTAACTACAGTGAGGTGACAGGAATCACTATCTCGGTATCTCACATGTTCGATCAAAAAGAGGAGCCGTGTACGAAGAATCACTAGGGAATGAGACAGTTGACATGGTAATTAACTGAAAGAAATTGCAATATTAATCAGAACACTTTACGAGGGACCCACTTGGGGCAAAACAATGTAAATGCGAGGAGGTAAGCCACTCTTCATCATTAATAAGATTTGCTTTTGGTGGTGCCTTGTCTTGATTCATCCTCTCGGAACAGCCAGATTAAATGTGACCTCAGTTTCCTGATCGATGTCATGTACGCTTACAGATGACTTCCGGAACAGTGACACATTCGGTCTGTAACAGCTGCGCGGGATTGATCTTAGGACACTGTCTGCCTCATGTAATGTATTATTCAACTTCCAGTAGAATTGAAATGCCCAGAGCCACGGAGTGTAGTCCTATATCGCCGAGGGACACAGTACTGTTACGGAATTGGTTGGTGTAAGCACCAAAGCACCCGTAGTGGCTGTACATTCGGTTCCCATGCGGGGGGCAATTTTGGTGTCGGTGTATGTGCACGCTTTGGTGCAAAGCGTATATGCGCATACACCCCCGAAACAGTAAAACGACCATCCTAAATTTTAGCACTCTATCCCTCATTAGCGTGTCGACGACATTCACTTTTAATAACAAACAATCAGATCGTTCTAGAGAGCGGTACGCCGTGTATCGTTTGAATTGCATTGACATAAAATGGATTGTTCACAAAAATGTATCAGAATAGTAGTATTGCAAATTTACAGCCATTTCAATTTGCTGTGGTACCGAATGGCTGAAGTGCTAGTCCACTTTTAGCTGGTCATGTAGATATCAGGCCCCTTGAGGAGGTATGTGATCACCCAGTCAACATTGTATTATCTGGGTCTTTTTTGCGGGTGATCCGGATGTGGAATCACCGTCACATGTCCAAACCTCATGTGGCTGGAACTTCCTTTTGTGTTTGCTCCGTGTACGTCACTCCACGAATAGGTAAACTAACACTTTCGAAAGGCAGAAGATTGTGGCCTTCCAACAGTTATTCGTGTGTCTATGGGAATTTATTGAACTGCTTTAGAAGTCCGGAGAGGATTTCACTTGCTATTTAAAACGACTAAAGGAAATTGAAAGAAAAGACGAACAATCTTCTCAAGGCCAGACAGCTGACAGATGTTGAGATTTGTTTCTGTTGCAACAAACAGTGATTCGGAGCTCGTCTCGGCACTTAGACTCAGTATCTCTACCGGAACTTCGCAGTGAACTCTACAGGTGTTATGTCCCTGTTGTTGCTGAACAGATCAGCTAATGGTATATTCAATCACGCGACTCGAACTGAGAAGACAAACAAATCTCGATGAAATGTTTGTCGATTAGAAAACACGTTGGAGATGAACGCTCAGAGGGATGCGACAAATGATTAGTCCACAGTAATGAAGCACCAATGGTGAGCTACAATGTAAATAGAAAACAATGTAAAGGTGCGGTAAATGAATGCAGTTGTTTACTTGGTGGCTGTCCACCTAACAACAGGAAACTAAGGTTATGAGTTAACGGGCCAGAGCACGGGTTCAGTTCCGCGTTTCCTGGACTCGTCAGCTACAGACGGTTCGCTTCAGTGATGAGTAGATTTTAATCTGGATGAGCTTGACGCGGCAGGGTATCATTGCCATGATTACTGAGAGAAGGAATTACGCTTCAGCTGACACACTGGCGATATACATACGCTGATTTTGTTTGGTCTACGTATTTTTAGCTTTTGAACCGAATGAAATGACCTAGTGTAAGGTAGGTCAGATAATATCTTTTATTTTCAAACAATGAAAAACTTCTGGTTGTTCTTCGCTTTTCTCAATTCTCAACCGCTTCCGATTTCCCAACAAAACAATACCTCAGTTCATACGTCGTGTATAGCGAGCGCATGGCTGCTTCGACGAGGGAGTTCACGTTTTTTCTTGATCAGTTTGTAGTTCTGCATCCATGCATAAAGTCAGTAGCGCTTACTGACTTACATGGATGCTGTTGTGTACAACTCGAAATCCGACTCGGGTAGTTAGTTTCAAGCCAACGTGGAGGAATTTCGATGTCAGTGATGCACATGCTTTTAGACTGAATGTCGAAACGGTGAGAGGAAATAGAAGAAGCAAGTAGTAGATTTACAGCGCCTAATTTTCACGTGGCCGCCTTTCTGATTTATAAATAACTTTTTGTTATAAATGCTGTTGAAGTAAAATACTGCCTATTTCCCCTTAATGCTATTCTTTTGCTATGGAAAATGTTAGCGGATAATGAGTTAGCTAGTTTGACTCAAACGTCGTTCACATCTGCTCACGTCAATCTCTCTCAGGACGATTTCCCAGCCAGCCTCTTCTGAAACGAAACAAAACATTCACGTTTCACTTTTGTTAGTGTCTATCCTTGCCACGAACGAGATTTGATATTCGACCGGGCTTTCTTGAAGAGCCATTGAAATTGCATTATACACGACCGAATTACTACAACGGAACGCCCAACCACTTTCGTTTATGAATAGTGGTCAGGTTCTCAGTCGTTCCACTCGGAGGCACAATAAGTTTCCTGTTAATTTCAACCGACACTCCTGTGATTAGGATTTTTGATTCAGATTGTATTCCCCGATTTCGCTTAGCGTGGTCACCAGTATTTTGGAAAATTTACAAGTAATAGTGGATTTTATGGACTTTAAATGGGTCATCACACAATCACACAAATTACCCGGTCCAGATTTCATATTCCTAGAAGAGCTGTGCCATCGAATTAGCAGAGTCGCTGGCGGCACTCTTTAATTCTTGTCAACTGGCTGTCCGTCAAAAGCCTGGAAACAGTTCACAATCACACCTATCTTCAAATGTAGATTCAGGGATGGTCCAACAAACTGCCGACTAGTAGCGTTGCTTTCAATGGTTTCTAAATTAATGGAGGGTTTACTAGATAACTCTCCCCTAGGTAGCGTTGAAGGCCTCAGTTCGATCACTAGGGAGTAACATGGCTTTCATAGAAGATACTGATGCGTCATGTATTTGCTGGTTGTTCAGGATGTTTGGACGAAGTATGCTGACGCAGAACTGACCATAGATGTAGTTTATCTTGATGTTTCCAAAGCGTTTCACATGGTTAACCACTCCTTCTTGCTGCAGAAACGGAATAGTTATGACTTTGATGCACGCTTACTCACATGGCTTGATTATCGTCAAGGTGGATGGACAGCTGTAAGAGTGGCTCCCAGCCAACAGTAGCGTTCCACAATTGTTCATCTTGGGACTCCTGTTAATCATTCTTTTAGTTTTTGAACCACCCAGTATAGTCAAATCACCGTTGTTGCTCTAGGCCGATGGCATAAAGTTCTGGCGAGTTCTAGAGTACCCGGAAGACGTGATAACCTCACAGAACGATTTGAACTGCCTAAACCAGTGGTCCATAGAAAATAACTTACCGTTCAATGTCATCGAATGTAAAATCATGCAGGCTGGCCATCAAACTTGTGCTGACTATTACCATGATGACGCATGGCTACTCGTATCAGTTTGTAACCGTGACCCAGGGACCATAGTGGTAGACAGTTAGAGTCTATCTACGACTTGTGCAGCCATGGCAAAATAGGCACAAATAGAACTTAACCTCTTAGAATGAATTTGTGGAACCTTCCATCCTGAAATGTTTCCCACTATGTTCGCCTACATAATCTGCCCACATCTGGAAACGAACATACAGACCAGTCGTCGGCATCTTAAAAAGATTCGTCACTTATTAAAAGTGTTCAAAGACGAACCACTAGAAGAATTATGAGGCTCAAGAAAAAACCCTAACCAGAAAGACTGGCAGAATTAGGTTAATTCTCAATTAATTACAAACACCTCACCTACGAAATACTCAATCCATTGGCACGTCTGCTTCCACTATGTACGAATGAACGTTTCAGTGGTCACTCACTGAAACTGAGTAATGAAATAGACAGGCTACTTTGCAGACAAAACTGCTTCACAGTTAGGAACTGCTCACACTGGAACGCACTGCCCAACTCTATGGTTACAGTTGAATCAGCTTAGACTTTTAAAATGTTACTCGGTCAGTACGTACGTGAGAAACCATCGGTACTACAAGATTCCTAACCGTTAAACTAGTTCACTCTCATAGGTCATTAACTGCGCGTCTGAATGGATATTGTTTTAATGTTTGTTGCTGAAATGGCAGCTTTATTGAATTGACCTTTTATTTAGTTCCATTCACTTTCTTTGCACCTATAAACCATCCAACACAATTTTTCACCGAACAGCCGAGAGACAGAATCACACAAGCAAAGCTATTTCTTCCTCTTGCACCAATCATTGGCCTACTATTCTATTTAATCACTGCTTTCGCATTCGCATAAATGTTGTAGCCAGCTCCTTCCAGTGTGATAATTATGTTGTGCCGGATATTAGGTTAGTGGCGCAGTGGTCAACACGGATGCCTTATGACAGCCTGGCTAATACTCAAATTCTGGTCGTCACAAGATGGAGCAAGACAGACTGTGGGGAAAATCCATCCGAATGCGAAGGCTCTGATCAGCTGTGAATGATATGCATAAGGTACATATTGCTATAAAATGGAGTGGCGGTATACTTATGCAGCAGAGTATGTGCTTTCACTAGCTCAGCGGTGATTGCACCGACATCCAACAGCTCGCCTGACGGTTCAAATGCAGGTTGCTTCAGAAGGCTCCTCTATGAGTTCTTACCGTCTGACAGAATATAAAAGCAATGGAAATTTTTATTCACTATATACCAATATATTGGGTTAGGGTTGGAGTATTTTTATCAGCGGTTGACGACGCACATGTTCGCCTGTGAGATCTTTCTAATTAGTTTAGGTTTCAAGTTGAACATCACCCACAATTGATCGCAGCTGTCGCATCCGGTCGTGCCTAACGTGAGGTCAATGGCGCAGTGGTAAACACGGTTGCCCTATGAACAGCGTACCGGAGTTCTAGTCCCGGCAATGGCGAGGATATGCACTACTGACGAGCTCTAATGAGAGCGAAACTCGAGTCTGGTGCTTCTGCTGTTCGAAAGGGGCCGACTGGAAAGTCCATAGGGATGTGACAGCTGCGATCCATTGTGGGTGACGTTCAATTTGAAATTAACCAAATCCCCGGCTACTCATCAGTTTAGGTTTCGTTGTAGTTTACTTGTCGCTATATGTTCGCTCAATCGTGTACACGCGCAACCACTTAGACCGGAGGTTTGGTAGATGACGTCTTTTAAAGTATCCTTTTCCATGTGATTGGCTGTTACATTGTCTGGTCCGCTCGATTATCTTATTGAGTCATTTAGCTATCGACGGATTTGTAAAAAATTTTGCTAGTTCTTGCCATACACAGCACCAATGAACATTAGTGATTTTATTCTAGGTGGTCCCCTGTAGTTGTAAAGATTATATACTTTAGGATTCCAGAAAGGGTTTTTCTGGATATTATTGTCTAATCTCCCGTCAGGTAAGTTTGTGGACTTTAAATTTACCAGTGCTTACTATCTGGATCCAGAGTGCAACTCCACGTGACCAATAACAACTGAGCTAGTTCGTGCTGCTGGATTAACAGATAACTTCACGGACTTCTTTCATGCACTGTGAACGCGGTGTTCTTTATAGACTTGAGCCGTCCGCCGTCTATCTCTGTTGACTTGTTGGTCGTCACTGGTGCGTTGTTCTTCTGCCTACAGTTCCTCGTACTGTCTCCAACGTTTTTGACCCACTAGATTGTCATTCCTTTGCAAGCTTTGATAGCTTCCCGATGCGGATGTTATGCGCTCCCCCACACAATATCATGGATATTGTCAAACAGTCGAGTATACTGTTATACATTGTAATGTGAGCTTCTGGCGCTGATGACATCCTTCTTCACCGTGGCCCACTCAGTGCCGAACAGCTCATAATTGTCAAACTATCTACAGCTTTGGTTGATTTGAAAACAGCGGCAACAATAAAACTTAACCGGGGGACCTGGGAGCTATGCTCTGTTCCATTTGATATGGTAGTTGGTCGGGAATTACTGTATGCGCTGGCTGATTGTAACTGATGATATTGTAACATGGCTTGCTGTAGGCAACTTGCTAGGATCAAGGCGATCGTCAACCCCCAGGGTCGATCTACTAAGTCGCCCTGCTTCATCGAAATCCAGACATCCACAAGTGCTCATTTTCTTATACAAACGTTGTTAGTCTCTGCTGGCGTAGCCTAACGAGGAATCAGAAGTTCTGCAGTCTTAGCGGATACCAGAATTGTAAAATCGGTTTCTTGTTCAAGTTTCTTATCAGCATTCGTATGAGTGCGATAAGTTGATCCATAGGATAACGTGTATTGCTGATTATGCGGTCATTCATACTACAGAAGCTTATTTGCGCCCACCTGTTAAATTCGTCATGCTCTGTAGGACATTTTTTTGTTAGCTCACTCAATGTTTGTCTTTCATATACATCTTTTTAGCCGTAAAGCTTAGGTCAGACACTCACATATCATTCACATCACGTGCCTGAGCGGTACAGGTCACACTCAAACACACTTCACCTGACTGTATCCATGCCAGTTGAATCCAACTCATTCAAGTTGTTTTCTGTTTGACTGGGCTTCCATGTCGATGAGATGTGCGGCCTTGAACAACTACACATACGCATGTATGCTGCATGTATGTCAATGGTCAAAAACACAAATGGCAGTTGGCATCCATTTTAGCTGTTTATAGATGGGTGTGTGTAGGTGTTAATGTATATGTTGACTGCCTGCAGTACCTCCACGTGTTTAACTTGCAGTAACTTGTTCAACTCAGCTTGTCCGACGATACCTGTCGCTGTTGCTGCGTGCAGCGTCTTGCGACTGACGTGGTCGCATCTTCTACAGTCTCAAAAGAGAGCAAGATAGTGAAAGTGAACGAGCGCTGTCGACTGCTCAGGTCGATGATAGTGCGTTCCGTGGTCCGGCGCTGTCGTTTGTGAAGCACTGTTAGTTTATGCTCACTCCGGTAATGAAACAAACTGCAGCTATAACACTGGTGAATACGACGCAAGTTGCATCAACTATGGATAAATGGAGTAACATCAAAATGCCTAAGGGAAACATTGGAAAAACCTAAGTGACATAAACCGGAGTGATTTGATAAAAAAAGTGTCGAATAAGAGGCTAAATAAACAGTACCTTAAGATTGAGTGTATGTGAACAAAATCGAGTTACCGGTACGTGACAGAGTAGAACAAGGTCGGATAAGAGAAATCCATGGATCGGAGAGTCGTCTAATTTCCGAAAATATCAGCTAGCCTATCCTACGAATAATCAACCGCGTCTCAGTGATCATTTACTATATTCTAATTAACTGTGTTAGGAGTGTGCATGAAACCAACCTACGCTTTGACTGTGTGACCAGCAAAAAAATCATCCGCATGTTCACGTGAGAACCTGCCTGTTACGTTCAGTCGGTGGAGAACTACTGTTTGGTCAGGTTACCTCCCAAGTTTTCCATTATCAAACCTTTACGCTTGTTACTATTACTACTATTATTAGTATTATTACTGCTGGACAAACAGACATAAAAACTAGTTGATCTGGAAGGAGCTGAGGTCGAGCTCTGTGAACTTCACTTGTGAAAGTACCATGAAATTATTCCTGTCCGTCCGTCGTAATTCCAAGTTGATACGGAGCGCAGATTTCGTACTCACGGGGAGTTTCAGCACTTTGTTGAGAGATCGTATTACGTACATATGATACAGTCGGATAAGATTTTTTTTAAATATCTAGGTTATTGTCTTCAAAGTGAGCTCCTGGAAATAACGAAATCTGTTCATTTCATCAGCACTATTAATTCTATCCAGTAAGCTTGACACTCAGAAATATCCTTGCCGTTTCGATGGGACTGTACTTATCTCCTTCACTATGGGCACCGAAAGAACATTTCGCTTCTGAACCGGCATTATCTTCGATAAACTTAGTGCAGCTGACGAAATGAAAAAGTTAAAGTTTGCTATCAGATTGATGTTTTGCAACCGGAGGTTGGGCATTGTCAGGTTGTTCAGACCCAGTGTGAGATGGTTACAGTAAGTAAGACGGGAACATACGACCTGTTGCCTGATGAACTGTGTGATCTAGCCTTCTCTCCCACCCTGTTCAGCTTGGTCATAGGGAACATTCTAGAGTATGCGCTCAGTTTCTTCTCGACACTAAGCTGGCCAGCTTGCAGTGTGCTCTCTCTAATCACTATATCGCAGACATGCATACCATGTTGTAGGGTTGACCTGTATGAAGGTCGCTTCGCACCTTCAAAGTAGTAGCTGATACTTCAAGACTGGGTCATTCTCATCACCAGTTTATCTACTGAAGGCAGTCCGCAATGGGCCATTTCATCTACTTGAAAGATATCGCCCCACCAGCTTGTAGTGTTATTGGAGTGCTACCAGCAAGATGCTTTTATCGGCTTATGCAAATCACGACACCAAAAAGGCTCATTCGTCGTTTGAAGGAAGGGTATATGGTGCTTTATGCGATATTTTTTCTTCTGTGCTTCGGAAACTTAGTCTGTTCGGAACAATGATTTGAACAGACCGACTGTGTTTAGAAACTGTTGTCTCGCCCTGTTAACCAGCACCAAGTGGGGTGGTTACGTGAGAAACAAAAGTGATCATTAGCGCGAATTTAGAAAGACTTCGGATAAACTAGTGAAATGATAGGAACACACAGATCGAAACGGTTGGGGCATTTCCCCGTATGCTGGCTGAGCGTTTGTCGTACTAGACGTCGGTTACCGAGACCATCAACAACTGGTCAAAACTACGAGATAGTCAGAAAACTTCGTAGCCACGAAACGTGTTAGCTCGTTCCATCGATTAAATCGGACTGGTGTAGTTTGTCCGGTTGGGTGTCTTGTGATCAGTCATACTTCTAGCAAGAAACGCTATCCGAGCTGGCAACGTGCCACTATCACTGGCGCGTCTGTTTTCGCGACATTTCCAAGTGTTTTTTAATATCTATTCTTACTTTATTTTGTTTTTGATAATTCTTTTCTTACGTATTATTCTTCAAAACCGTTGCTGCGAGTGGCGGCTGAAGCCACGATATCGTCTGGCCAGGTTTAGATCGTTATGAACAACTTAACCCTCTCTTTACGTACATCTGGTCAGGTTAAAATCGCTCGCTCGAATGAAACTTTAGTCAGTCATGTTTTTATGGTTGGAATCTGGTTTGCTGACGTTCACTGATATCCGTGACCACTTGGTTGTCAACAGCGCTTCGTTTAAGCCAATTACTCAATCCAATATCGCCTCCGGGTAACCACGCTCCTACGAACACAATCTACTCTCTTTTTTGCTCCTCCGACTGACCTCCGTTTTGTGAACGTTTGTCGCAAGTTGGTGGTTGGCTGCTATGTTCAACCACTTCTACACCCTTATTCAAAAGCTGTTACATTTTCAGTGTACCTGCCTCACAACTCATTTGCGTGGTCAGTTTTTTCTGTGATTGTTGCTAGTATATCAGTTATGGCGGTTCTGCATTAAGTCCCTTGTCAACTGTTTTTCCACAAGTTTACTTCGTTTGTTCCTAGTGTTCTTCCTAAGTGCTTACTCCATCCAGACGTACGATCACTTCTTTTCCCGTGTCTGCACCTTTACCTCCAGCAATTTATCCACCGACTTATGGTCGTAGCTTTTCTCTCGGATGAGCAAGACTTCTGTAACTTGACGCATATAGTTATAGTTAAAACTTGAAACATTGTCTTTGTTCTATTACTAAACAGTCTATGAATGGTATACAAATCGATGCCCGGTGTTGGGGCGTTTTCTTTGTCTAATATCCCAGTGTACTAATGTTCGTTAAGACCCTTCGTCTCTAATTGATTGTTTACACTTTTCTCTAAACACTCGTCTAGGGTGATTCCCTCTGACTCACCATTTCGTGCGAAATTATCTAGGGGCTTCGCAATGACTGACTGGATTAACCTGTTGTATAGAAAATTGGTTTTGCACATTTTGCTCGAGGTATTCACAGCAAATATTGTTTCAACATCGGTCCTTTAGACATATGCTTGCGTTAACTGATGATGATTGGTGTACCAAATTCTGTAGACTTATCGTTTGGAGCATTCGCGGTATTACAAGTGCTGCTCATAGAACTAGCTCGATCAATCGGTCACTCATCCTTTGGTTGAACCTTTTGGATTGACCATCAGCCCGCTCATTTAGGCCTCAGGGTGATCGAAGTGCTTGTATTAACCCCTGTTAATGACGCAATATTGGGTCAAGTAGCCTGATTCCACTTGGTTAACGGCTCTTTTCTGAAGTACCTTGACCGGAAGTAGGCAACAAATGGACGTGAATCGTTTTTTTGCCGTGGTTTGTCACGTATGAGAAGGCCATCAAAACCCGTTATAATGGGAACAGGCTACATCGGCGAGGCTATCGAAGTCAGGCTGTCGATCAAATAGTATTTCAAATATCACGCCTACTTTGGTTTCGAATCGACCAGATCGATTTCTGATCTGCGCTGTTCAACCCATGGACAGGCGTGGCGTAACAGACCGGTCAAACAACTATTGAGTAATCCACTAGTGATCTAGTTTCTCTGCGTTATTTCCAGTCGACTTATCGATCTGATCGGATCACTTCCTACTGTATAACCGTGCCAATCTGAAAACATTTTCGTCCATGTCTTCATTTTCAGTGCTGCAATGTCCATATGTGAATCCTTCTTAGGACTTGTAGGCGAGCCAATAAAACGAAGGGTTGGCTGTTCGAATTTCGTTCAGGTTATGTCCACCTATTGGGTTCAAGCAAGAACGAAAACGGTCACATGGTCTGAGGGCGGGCGTTTTGAAATGTTCGTGCGGCCGCAGACAGCACAAATTGGGAGTATGAAGTTGACTGTTTCCAGTAACACTAAATGGGTGTGAGCAGATTTTACATCAGCACTTCTTCTTGCTATTTTCACTTGTAAACACCATGATCGTGACCAACTTGCTCTGGTAGTGACCACAATGGTCATACTTTCTTAAACGATGGCAACATCTCATTGTGAAACCGGCGACCCTCCATCCAGGCTGGTTTCATTCCCTTTTAAATCCAACAGGTCGAGGTGGTCAAGTTCATGTGTTTTTAAAAGATATCAGGTGTTTTAGTAGCCTTGTCGAAACCTATTTGTATTCAGCGGGTGATGTAACAGAGGATGACCTGTGATTTTTACACGAAGATTATTGGCTGGTTTATCGGTACTGTGATCCGTAGTTGGCTGGGCCAAACGCGGACAAAACTGGTCTCATTGATCAGCTGTTTTCAGGTTGATACTTGAAAATCATTTTTGTAACCTTTTGTCTTCGTCTTATCTCACTAATACTCTTAGCAAAAGTTGCGCTGATTCAAACGTCAAGAGGGGATAGCTTTTCGCTTATGAACTCGACTTACTTCAAATAAACTCAAGTTGTTGCTTTACTCATCCAGGTAATGAAAATTAAATGTTTATCATAGGACAACCTCAGAAAGTTAACCGAAAAAGTTGGAGACTAATGATCGACCCTTTCTTAGATGAGAGAATGCCTCGGTAGATCTGTTAGATTTCTCCTATCAAATGCGAGCAAAGTATAGGATAATCTACACTCCTTACTTTGGTGTGCGACAATAAGGCTGGCTAAATGAACATATAATCTGATATACAACGGACTATTTGAACTGCAGAGGTGAGAAGCTTCTGGAAGAAGCTTGTTAATAGTCTTCTCACTGACATCTAGATAGTTCGAGAAAGTGTAAAGGAAGAGATAAGCGTTATATACGGTCGACTGTAGGGGAGATCGTTTCCACTCTTGTTTGCAAAACCGACAGACAGACCAATGGAAAAGAATTCAAATGTACACCAACTGTGCAGTCAACTCACTAGATGATGACGAGAATGTCAGTTACCCAACATAAAGCCATCTAAGTCAATCAAATACAGTATGGAGTGAAGTGACAGTGCCGCTTGAATCCAGATGGGAATTGTAACTCTGAAGTCAAAAACTGTTTTTTGCACAATATATTTCTCGAGCACATTTCGCTGCATCTCATCAGGTACATACTGCGGTATGTGTGTTTCCGTAGTAAAGTTCACTGGACATTGTGAAGCTAAACAACAGAATCAACAACCACACAAACACACGCACACACACACATCTATGCACATCAGTTACCGGGGCAATCTGGTACTGACGAACAAGACTTTCTGTACACAGATGGGTGGCTTCCATTGGCTAATTGCTACCGCCTCCGCGAACCGGAGAAGCCTTCGATTTTTGGTTGCGTAACAAGTCCGAAATGCCTTCTCCAGGTTCAATTGGGGTCGACAAGTCAACAGGTGTTGGGCGATCGATGATACTGGTCTATTGTGATTTGTCAAATTCTGATTTAAGTCCGACATTATGGTATCCATGACCGTTTTGCGAACCCCAACTGGAATGTGTTCGTTGACCCGATTACTGTCTTTGTAAAGTTGGATAGTGCAGACGCCATCCGTGCCGAACCCCTTGTGTGCACACCACCAGCCGTAAACCTAGGCGGATGCTCGTCTAGTCTGGTTTTTCTGCACATGGGGTGTGCACCGTTTTCTCGTGCTGTCAGAAGGATGTGCGTGTTATTACTTGTCTGTCGTGCCTGCATTCGGCTACCTGATTGCTTGTGGTCAGTGGTTGGCTCACTTGCGGCGTGTAGTATGAATAACCGTGTTTAATAAGCCCACCGACGGTCCTTCATGAAAGCAATTGCCTTGGTGCTCCTCTGGTAAAACCACATCTTACCATTGCGGCGACCGTTCAGTTAGTACACAATAATCTATGGACATCCGTCTTCATTCGAAGATTGTCGAGATTCTTACAAGGAGTCGTCGCCATCCGTCTGTTTCTACACACTAGGTTATAGGCAATGTGATCCGATATAGCCTGGTCAATAGTTACTCTTCAAAACTGTTCCTCATACAAAGGGCAGACTCAGCTTTACTGCAGTAGTATCACCGCCAGGCCCCTAGCGGTTTGAAGAACTGCTAACAGCTGTTAGTGCATGAATGACAAACATCTTGTGCGTTACTACCTAAATTTCTTCTCATATGTGGTCTCATTTGAATAAAGGCCTGAAATCGAATCTCGGACGTTTCTAATACCAACAACCTATTTGTATTAAGAGTTTTTCGGGCGATAATTCTTATCCTGCTTACGATTTCGTTAATAGCCTCTAATGAGCTCTGAATGACAAATCAGATCATCTGCCTTGACTTTGTAGATACTTCGTCTTACCATGGATTCCAGTGTCTGGATCGTAGCTTACCCAACTAACGTTATATTTATACTGTCTGTTTACATCTTAGAAGTGTTCATTAAAATCTCATACCATGTCAGTCACCTAGAGTTCAGACAGTAGTGTACTATGTGTAACTGATTTGCCATCAGTACAAACATTCATTGTTTTTACGTACTAACACCATTATTCATTTCTTACCAGGTCACCATGGTGCGTAGTGAGGATGCGCTACTGGCTATTCGAGACCCCAACCCCTGTATAGACGGTCGAAAAGCCAATGTAAATTTGGCTGTGCTGGGCGCGAAACCGCGTCTGATGCCCGGTGGTAAGTCTTTGTATTTACTTTGATATGATATTAATTATTATTACTATTAAAATAACGCATGTATTTATTTTACCGCCACTCGTGTGCCTGGAAGTTACATGGTAGATTGCAGTTTGAATGGCCCACATCATCCTGTTGGGAAGGCTTCTGTTTACAATGGACTGAGTACTTCGTCTTTCCGATCCGCACGTTCGTATTTACCTGTATTCTTTCAGTAAGCATAGAACATGCCCATTTTTAGTAGAATTAGTGTTATTGCTCTTAACTGACTGCCATTTGTTTATGTTGTGCCGGTAAGCTGATTGTCCGAAATTCGTATGTTTCCCCGCTTGTGTTTAGCGGTTTGTAAAACATAATTTGAGCCTCACTCACAATTTGTGATAGGTTTCACACTCTTGTAAACTTTTCAACCAGCCCCTTTCAAAAAGAGCCACACTTCTGTTTGAGCTTGTCGACGGTGAATATCTTTCCCAGAGTCTGGATATGTACTGTAGCCACACTTTTCATGAGGCAACCGTGTTGACCACGACAGATCCATCATATGTAAACAATGGACCATATAAACGTGTAAGTAATACTCATATTGCTCGATAGTCTCGAAACTGGGACTTCTCTTCTGGCTGAAGTAATAGAAGTCATTACACTTGTTGAGCGATATTTTGACTACGGATAAGTGGTAATGTTTCGTACCGAAAGAGGCTAGCTAAAACTTATGTGATTGTTAAAGTTGCGGTCTATCGTGAATGATGTGTTTTTACTAGCCAAAATCCTCCAATACTTCCTAGTAATTTGCAAACTGAGAATCGAATGTAAACAGACTAAAATTTGACGTCGGGATTTAACGGGTCGTGATTCGATGTCACTCATTTTAACGCTTTATTGTTTGCTTACTGGGTTGCACTGTTTTCTCGTCTACCTGTAACGACAAGTATTACCGGTAATGTACGTGCGCACAGACCATCCTGATACGTGAAACATGTGACTATTAGTCTACCCTTCAATTAGAAAAGTGAACCAGGAGAATATGGGGAAGTCAGCGATATATTTGATTGGGTTGGAAAAATGGACCGCCTTCTGCCTCGTGTGCATGAGATATCTTTCGTTGATAGTTTCGGTATGCGAACTGTGAAACACCTAGATGGTTGACACGTACGGTTAAAGAAACTAGTTCCGTATCCGACCAATAGGTTATGATTCCTAGTAATCCGCTAGTAACTTGCGTGTATGTTACTTAAGGCTTCACATTATAGAAACTGTTGTATTGTTGTATGTTTAAAAAGTGCAGTCTAATCTTGGCGACCAGGCTTCCTGTGTCTGTTTACCGGGTGACCTAATTTCGAATCTGGTATCATAAATTTGAGTGGCCTTATCGTTGTTCTTTCTAGCTATCTGTCCTCGGTTAGTTTGATGAGCATCGTTTCAGACTTGAGCAGATTTAGTTAGTGAGCGGACTGATGGAACGATGTACACTAACGCGACTCAGTATCACACGTGATTCTTATTCAACGATCTTGTAGATGGTGTATGCTTGCTTATTCATTTGCATAAACTCCGTAGTTAATATCCGTTCATGAAGCTCCCTTGAGATCATGTTATGTAATGTGAATCTAATATTTAGGGTCACATCTTGATGAAGCCTTATGTCGTTTTTTATTCACGGTATTTTAATGGGGTAGTTTTCGTTTAGCACTACAGTAACACTGATGATCAAAACACCACGGTGGTGTCCCACATCCGAGGCATTATTCATATGTGTAAGGGCGGTACGTAACTGTGTACCAGGAACTTCAACAGTGATTGAGATCCAGGATTGCTGTTAATCAAACCTTGATATCTGTGACTCATGCAAACTCTTTCTGTTGGCCGTCGCACTTACGAACCTTGTGAATTGAACAAAAGAATAATTGTGACAGAGTTGACCCAGATTAACGTGTGATCTCTTGTCAAATCTTGTCCTGTTTCTGATTGTTCTTGAGGGCAACCTCACTTTCCTCATTACTTGTTGATTAGAACAGGCTGTTAGCGTCATTCAAGCTTATCGATCGGAACTTACCAGTGAGAAATCCTGTTCGAATGTTGTCACTGTTCGCAACTAACCACATCCTTCACCATTGATTAAACGTTTCTATCGGGCGACGATAACTGGGAGTACTGGACACTACTCATTAGATCATATGGGGTGCACATATCTTTGTCTTAATCGATACGGGAACTCCAACTCTAAACTAACCAGCATTTTAAATTCTTGACTGTGACCATAAGTTAACAACACACGTTCGTTTTTAAAAGTTTTGTAGTAATTACCCCGATAACTACAGTCACTACTTCCCTTCTCATTAATTAGTTTCACTGTATCCGTCGCGTAGTTTTTCATCCACCACTAAGAAAAATTAATCTTATTTTTTACCGCATAGATAGTAGGGACCAGGAAGAGTATTTACGGGGGCAATGTTAATCCATATCTTATCAGATACATACTGCAAGTTATAAATACATGTGAACCAGTTAAACGGCCTGTGTTTCAGAGTTTGCGGGGATGGTCCAGGGTCTTGCTTCATTACCCTAGCCCCACCCAAGATGTTGGTGCTGATGTTCGGCTTCCATTGTGGTTTAAGAAAAATGCAGTTTCCTGTGAGCTTCACTACCCCGACGGTAGATCATCACAAATCAGGGATGGGGATCGTTTGTAGCCTTCTTTCTTTTCAATACGTCGCAAATACTCGAGTGTACCGACATTGCTGTGGCCTCGTATAGGACCATCGATGTGTCTCTCAACCATGCTGATCTGACTCCAGCAGTCCTTTTCGACTCCTTAAAGGAAATAGGGTTTTTCATTTCATCCCTGCTAGCCGGGTGAAATGTTTTTTTTGCAGTACGAACTATTGTGCTCAAACATGGAAGATACTCGAATTCCAAATACCGTTTTGAGTTTCGACAATGTGTACCGGTGACGGCGAATCGATCGTAAACTAACCAGCGGTCTTCCACTTAAGTCCGTACTCATGGTAAACATCTATCACATGGCTCTTCCAGTTGTCCACATGCAAGTATATGGATCAATAAATGTCTTACTTCAGATCGCTAGACTTCTGGTCTTGTAGTCGATTCATTACGATCCGTTAAGCTTGAACTAGTTCCACTCCCAATGACACACGCGTGTGTATTCCACTAGGTAATCAACCTAACCTATTTGTGTAACAATATTTTGCTCGTCTTGTTACATTTTTGTCTTCGACTTGTAAAGCCGGTTCTGAACGATAGGGTTTTTCAATATTTTGGTGTACGCATATGTGAGAACACGTCTTCTTTTAACAGATAATGTGTTCACGCTATGCGCTTACAATGCGGCTAATCAGAATATATAAATCAGCCAGAAGTAGTTTCGCATTACCATTGCTATTTACAACAACCACTGTCGTGGGTCCGATCTCAGGTTTTTGTGTACGCTGCTGAGGATGGTCTTGCTTGGACGATGGACCGTTTCCCCAATACGAGTTGATGTGAAGCTATATTTCTGCGCGCTATACTTAGTCGATCTATGAAACCTATGTCCGAGCTGAGAATAGACCAGTCAAGTAATTTGAGGCTTCATTTTAGTGTCCAAACTAACAATTATATTAGTAGTTTGTTTCATCTTCTGACTACTGTTTAGTCAACCGACGACCTAACCTGCTTCAACGCTTCTGGCGCTACTTGAATGTTCTGACAAGATTCGATTCACATCTGCCTAGTTCGGCGGATCAGGTGACCGTTAACGTAGCCATGTTGTGAGAGGTACAACCCTGGCTAAAATAATCCGTTATATTTTGGGGAAGTAACGGCAGTCTCTAATTGAAATTGGTAAGAGTCTAGAGACTGTAATGACAATCCTATTGAAAAGTGTTTGTTGTCTAATGTGGACGAATTGTGTAGGAAGTGTGCTTCCACTGACATTAGGTGACTCATCGTCCTGAGCGAGTGTCCGAGACCACACCACATAAAGTGTACATAAGGTATGGATCCATTCGTAAGCTTACTCATTATAATAAGACCCGCTACTTCTGATGGCCGAGTAACTTACAGGCTGAATTGTATCATACGCATTGAAGGTTATCTATTAGACGGCCTGCAGTAGCGTAGGCGTGTATACAGTTGACATCAAGTTGGGTATTGTCTTAAAATATACTTTTTCTGCTTTGTAGTGTTCCGAGTACAATTCTCTGCCGCACGATGTTACTATTCTTTAACCCCTGTCAGTTTAGGATGGCTTAAAACTATTATCTGGCATTGCCCTAGCTGTCCGGAGTAACCCGAACTGAAAGGATCACGCTGGCACAGTAAGAAAGAGAGTGAAAACGAAAAGATCACGCTGGAATTCCCCAACGTTGTGTTAGGGTTACAATAACGGGTATTCCAATTCAGTCGGGTCAACAAACTTTCACTGTACACTATATTTTTTCGAAATGATAGCGTATGTTCTGTTTAGGCCACACCTCTCCTTTCCGTTACCCCTAGTATTATCTGGTTACCGTAGTTCACTGGCGCTTGCTGGTCTAATTCCGTTGGAAGAGCTGCTAGAGTGACGCCCTCACAGTGTTAGGACTTGACTTCGATGTTTTCGTTTCCATGCTATACCTCTTTGTTCTACTTTAATAAGCTTTGTTCAGACCACTCTGGAAAGGTACGTCGATACCAGAGAAATCTTTGAGACGTCTTAAAGTGTCACGTAATCAAGGAAAGGCTATACTGGTGTACATGTTAACCAACCATGAATAACAGTTCATTCAAACGGACCTGGGGGTTGAATGGTTCAGCACTGTAACAGATAGAGTGCGTCAAACTCGTGTTTTACTCTCCCCGCCTTGCTCAACTCTGACTATCAGATCGTGCACTCCACAACAATCACATTGTTTATTCCACTCAAACCAGTCCAGCGATCAACCATCGATCAAACTGTTCGTACATTTGCACTGACAAAGTCCAGACTGATCACAGGACGTGTGAGGGGGTTTCACACAAGTTAGTCTAACTGCTTACACTCAAACAATTAGGCCTAGAGATAGAAGGATGAACGTGCACATCGGGACACGTGGTCAATCTTGCACTCGTCGGCACAATGGTCTCGATAGTCCTCTTCGGTTTGTTGGATTCATATTTTGTTCAGAAACGTCATACGTTTGACTTACACCAGCTATATGTAAGTATTGAAAGAATACTACCTGATACAGTAACGGAACTCCTGTGAATCAAAATTTCATTTGAATTGTAAAACGTGTTCGGTGTTTGCACAGTGTACGTGAACACAGTGCTGTGTGCCACTCAACGTAGTAAGAAGAGAGGGCAATGACATGGAAAATTCGAAGAATGAGGGCGGTTCTACATGGGAACCACTGACCACAGTTCATTATCACTCTCCCTTATATGGAAATCCTTACGTACATAACCAGCGACGTCTGTTGGGCTGATGGTAATAAGTCTTGGCGGCATTCTTTCCATTTCCCTGTGCAAATCAGTGCTTGACTGCTTCCCTGTCTTCCAGCCAATACAGGTTGTCATAGCCAACGAATGTGAACACAAGATATACTGTTGGGTATGAGACGTTCAGATTTGTGTTCTTGGTGTCTCTTTATCCCAGCGTTGCTTCTACTATCGCAAACAATCAACAACTCTCGGTACTGATTGGTCATCAATTATCTTTTACTCGGATAGGTCAAGTGTGACAACGTCCTTCATTTCATCAAAAGACTCACGCCCTTCTATCACCAGACTCATCGCACATTGGTGATTGCCTTTCTCGTCTTCGACCTGTGACTTCGATATATCCAAACTTACACACATCCGTATGTGGACAAGTTCACTCGGCTGAACCTGATTGATATTCCCGACTTGGATCTTAACACTAACTAATTCGTTGGCTTTTAGCTGTCTCGTTGGTTTCCTGAACAGTGTTTAATTGCTCGCATAGGGTACTCTTTCTGCCTCCGTCACTCACGCGTATAAGCTGACATGTCGCTTTCGTGAGTGATATACATCGTGCAACACAATTATTAATCATCCAGATCTTACTAACACTTTTGTTTCCTTCAAATGTAGTATACAGGGTTTGTAACCAAAATATTCATCAGAATGTTGCATAAAGAACAAACATGTTCGTGTGTCTGGGAAGATATTGAAGAGAATCAGTAAAACAACCGTGACAAAATTACTTGCTCTCCTCGGGGACTTTTCTTCCTTAAGCAGCTGGTGGAAAATGTCATTTCCATTCCTCTTGTGAGCCTCCATATAGCTTTTCGGCGTGCTCTTTACAATAGGATCGAGCGTTGTTGAGCTCAAGTTACTCCATTCCCGTTTCAGAGGAACCATCAAATTGAGCATCACATCACATCTGGTATATTTCCTTTCAACATGGTTTAAATCGGAATTTCTGGAATGCTAATTTAGCACGTAAACTGTCAAAGGAAAGTTACTTTTTTGACGGTGAACGTACTACTGGAACATTGGTTTATCCGAAATCGATTTCGTTTGTACGTGTAAAGTTGGAAATATAAATAAAAATCTTAGGTGTGCCTTTGTATAGATCGGAATCCTGTTTGTCATACAGTATACCTGAATCGCCCACCTTCGTAAATGTGACCATGACATCGCTTTTCACCGGGTTTCCTACTGAAGCACACTACCTCTGTATTGAAGTTCATGTCAGTACCGATCCGAACATCAAGGTCGTCTGGATTACATTCCTAATAGGCATTGACTATCAAACTTCCCATTGAGATGCTAACCAGACGTCGAATCCCGGCCGTATCCGACCATCAGTGAACGTATTCGTTAATGAGAAAAATGGGCTTTATCGGCCTTCGACAATCTAGCTAGGAGAACTACTGCAAAGTTTGTTAAATGATTCTTAGAGAAGTGGCAAGCACAGAAGTGTATTTGTTACCGGAGGACGCACTATTCCGTAACACGCTAATAGGTATTCTCCTTGCTTCTGTTGTTTGGATCAGGTTAGCACCTGTTCCGCTTCACGACTGTTCATCCGTAGAGGTGGATCCATAAGGGAACTGCGGACGGCATATTTTAACTTCCGAAATCGCTTAGCGTTTCCCCACTTATTCGGATTTACTAGTTTGAAGGCTGACCATTTTCAGGTTCACTCAACGTCGCACCACCTACCATCACTGCAGTAGAAGTGACATTGTTTAACCAGCCGTGGTTACACAAAAATACGATGACAGCTCATCCACCCCGAATTATCGACATGCAGGAAAAACCCAATGTGCGGCTGAATGTTTTTCCCCAGTTGAAATCTGTTCGTGGCATATAATCGTTTTTTTTACAGTTGACATGTCTGTTCGTGTGTGTTGCGTTTCGGAAGCTAACTTAGTATGGCTACACAAGTGGATTTATAATAATTTTTTTAGCTCTTTTTCCGATCCGTTACAATATGTTTTTGAAAATCTCAACAATCTTGTTTTGTATTTAATAGTTTGATGTACATTAGCCTTTAACAGGGGCGCTAAGCTACCGGCGCACATGATCGAATTACAGACAGGTTCACTTTTACGGAACTTGGGTTTAAGCAGTCCAGGTCAGCGATGTGAATTCACCTAAAAAGGAATATAGGGCTGACAAATTGTAACCAATGCACTTAACGTTCTGTCCTTATTGCGCTTACGTGAACTATTCGGCTGAGCTGTTCTTTCAATCAGTCTGGCCTAAGTGGGACGAGCATTTGGCGGTTGATGCCAGTGCTTCCGTTTCCTCGATCAGTTTCCGTATCATTACTGTAGAATCTGAGTACCGTTTCCCTTTATGTTTGATGAAGGATCCGCTATTGCAAAACATAATCCAAAGGGTTAAATAGTGTTGCTAGCTTGAAACAACACTTCAACATCGAGAGTTTTTCTAATATGCGAATCGGTTGCAGTGTGATACCTAATTGACGACACGACGTACAAATTCCTTAAACCGTGTGGGTCATCGACACCCCAACTCTATGGCCTCCCTAAGACACACAAGTCTGGAATGCCACTTAGGCCTATTCTGGCGATGACTAATTCTCCGTACCATAAATTAGCACGCTGGTTATTCACCATCCTAACGCCATTAAAACAAAAGTTTCAGACCTATTCCGTTAAAGATTCTTTTGAATTGATCAGTGACTTGGACAACATCAATCTTGCTAATGAGTTGATGTGCTCCATAGACGTTCAGTCACTGTTTACGAATGTCCCACTACACGAGACAATTGATTATATTTGTGAGCTCATTGAAACGAGCCACACTACTCTACCTCTACCTAGTGATATTCTGAAGGAAACTTTATTACTATGCACTGAAAACGTCAGTTTCCGTTTCCTTGATCGGTCCTACCGCCAAATAGATGGGGTAGCCATGGGAAGTCCACTAGGGCCCATCTTAGCAGACTTTTTCATGTTAAAGATTGAGCAAGAGTTAGCTGCAGACATAGCAAATCTATCATACTACAAACGTTATGTTGATGATACACTAGTATTCAGTCGTTCCAAACAGGCAATAGATAACCTAGTGCGACGTTTAAATAGTTGTCATCCAAACCTGAAGGTAACGTGTGAATTTGAGGCTGATAATTGTTTACCGTTTCTGGACATACTCATAAGTCGCCGGGAAGATGGTTCTATTAAAAGAGCTATCTATAGGAAATCCACATGGTCTGGTCAATACCTGAACTTTAGTAGCTTCACACCGGTCCATCACAAACGCGCACTGGTAAATACATTATTCACACGAGCAAGACGAATCTGTACACAAGATAGTCTTGCAAAGGAATTAGACTTGATCACGTCTGTACTACAATCTAATGGGTATCCGAAAAGGTTCATAGATAGGCATAGTAGGCCAAAACCACCTTCAGAACAGGTGGCCACAGTGAGGAAAAAAAAGGTCTATATAGAACTGCCTTTTAAAGGTGATTATAACATGCATCAAACAACTCAACGACTAGTGAATTCAATTAAACGGACATTTAACGCAGCTGAACTCTGTGTACTAGCCCGGACCCAGAAACTGCCTGTCCCTTCAGTCAAAGAAGGTCAGCCTGTCGGTGCCACCTCACATTGTGTCTACCAATTTACATGTAACTGCAAAGAAAGTTACATAGGCAGAACCGAGAGGTGCTTGATCTCCAGAATGAAGGAACATTTGCCTAAGTGGGTACAGAACTCTGTATTACAGAGGAACGACAATGTGTTTGAAACACACAAGCAACCAGCGTCCGCAGTCACAAGACACGTCCTGACCACTGGACACGTTATCGACCCAGTTTGTGCATTCAGAATCCTATTACGTCACTCGAATCCAAGATTCTTGCGGTTTGCTGAAGCTGTCGCAATCAATCGACTAAATCCGACCCTGTGTGTTCAGAAACAGTTGCTCGTAAACTTGACCCTTCCTTGGACTTAGTGACCTTTCTTAACCCACCGATTGACTATCCACCCTACCCCCTATCTGTTCGATATAAAAAAACCGTTTCATGTTATTGTAAATTTGGTACTGATGAGTCAATACGAAATGCTTGCATCTACCAGTTTTCGTTTTCTGACTGTTTTGTTCAAACTTCTGAAGAGAATGAACTGTTTCAAATTCTAACATAGCCGAATCCGTTTAGCTCTTTACCTTTTATATGATAGCAAGGACAGAGGGTAAGTGGCGGCTAAGTCTTAGTCAATAATAGAAGCACATCAATTCAATTGGTAGTCATATAAGCTCTTCGAAACGATGTGCGACTTGAAGCTACAGCAACGCAGTCAAATATGATACACTTATGGCGTATCTCATCGGGAAAAGCAGATTTGATAATGGTTAATCACAACTTTATGCTGAGCATAAGATAAAGGTATCTATTGTACCATCTCGTGTTTGAAGTGAATAAGATAAGAGAAGAACGATCGTATTTGACTGCGATGTTGCGTCTGTTATCCAATTGTCACCTCGAACCACCTAGACTTATCAGTCACGTACGAATAACCAGGCGGCATCGGTTACGTTGAATTTTCTACGTGTCAGATCACGTACACTTCAGTTGTTGGAGAAACATTCGATGTTGACGTTTTGTTTCAAGTTGGCAGCAATTTTTAACCGTTTGGATTACATTTTACAACTGGGAAGGTTGGCTCTACTTGTTCTCTGCGGATCATGTATGAAGCATAATAATAAACTACTCCCAGATTTTGCAGTGGTGATCAGGGAACCGGAGGCAAAGCTATGGTGTATACACTTCGATCCTAAGTCTACGCTCAGCACGTACAACTACCTTCCTCCACTACATGATCTTCAGAGTATAGCCAAGGTTGTGGATTTAAGAGTGCATATAATGACACAGTAGTCTTGTTAATATTGTGCCAGTGTTCTACATCGCACTAGCTTCATATCGGACTTAGATAATTTTCGGATTCCTACGGCCAAAGAAACAAAGTCAAGACAGGCGATCGAGTTCGAATCAGCATGCCAAACTATGAAACTAACTGAGTATTCCAAATCAAGTAACGATTGCTATGCGGGTGCGTTAGGTACTAAATGCTTGAGTGGCTTTTCTGGTAATTACTCGCTTCGCTGACGAATTTCGTCAAACTGGATCATCACATCACACATACACCCTCCTTGTCGTTTACTATGGTTGAAACGATCTCATTAATCAGTTGAGTTTAATGAGTAATTGATATATAGTTTCCACCCCCTATGTTTTCGTATAAGTTGACAAAGCCGTATTCCGGCTACCAGCATCGAAAATCAGGTCATCAGGAACTAACAATTTCGAAGAGGTTGTCTTTGGTCTGTGTACTCAGTCAGCACAGGATTATAGTCATGCCGGTAGTCTGGACCTGTGATAAAAGACCGTCCACCAATCTCGAAAATGTAGTGACTGTAACCCATTAGGCAGCAACATTATTCATCATAAGTAGATTTCCAGGTCGTTCCCTCGAACTGTAATAAAGGTCTTGTAACATGAGGGCAATTGATGTAGCGAATGAAATCCGGCTGGAACCGTCTTGTGTTCACTTAACACACGGTGAGAAACCACTGTAGCCTCGTGAATTTGATCCTCCAGCTCGTTGATGTGTTGTTTTCGAAATCTGACTACCTTTCAATGCTATCACATCGACTCAGTCTGAAGTACATATCATATAACGTATCATATGAGGTAGCAGTCTGTGTTCGAGTTGACTTGGTCAAGTGCCCAAAACGCCTTACATTATTACTGGACGGAGTACGCAAACTATCCTAATGTTAACCGCTCACCTAGACGTTGTTCCATTTGGTCAAAACCGAGAGGTCTGTACGCAACGGATATTCTTTAATAACGTTATACGTGGATTTTGGATCGGCGACCAGGTTCAATTACGAACAAATCGTGACAGTTTTCGCACCCTTAGTATACTCGTCTCCTGTGCGGTTAAGGGGGAGCGGACATATTGTTACAGGTCTGGCTTTTACTACAACACTGCACCCTCAACATCTGAGAACCTGGAGAGCAAGTTTGCTTCTTAACTTCTCCGCTGTTTGTCTTATTCCAAAAATGGAACACTGATTGTAAACACTTCCTCGTGGTAACATACCGGACTGCACCCTCGGTTACACTCACCTGGTACTTTAATTACAAATGTTGCTCGTTTGTCAACGATACTCACGCGATTAAGAACATCAGCTCATGACTCAATTTATTCTTTCGTCATGTTTATCTTATAGGTACAAATCACCCTTTAGCAGTAAAATCATCTTGGGGAATTCGTATGCCATATTTTTGGAACTGAATTTAAGGACTAAATGACCATAAGGGTTGTGTTCCGAAATTAACGTCAAGGTCGCCAAACGCTACTACGCACTGAATGACAGTAGCAGCGCAATGGCCTAAAGAGAGGTTTGGGATAACTGCACAACAGCTTGTCTACGTTACACTCCAGTGCAGCTAGGTTTGTGGGTGTGTGCATGCACAGGACGACCTGACTGAGACACTGTAACATTAACAAAGCATGTCAGCCAATTTGGAAGCTGACGGACGTGATCTGCAGGGGGTGCTGTTACGCTCACGTTGTGGCAGCCAATACGAGTCTCTTGACCTGTTTCAGACCATCGGAACCGTGGGGCTGAGGCAGCGATGGATTTGGGAGGTCAACCGGACAGCTGCTAAGTCCTATATAGATTTGGTTACTGTCATCTCACTTGACCTCGCGTCAACAGATTATCGATCTGCATCCGCCGTACGACCACGACATGCATGAACACGTGTCTCGGCAGGCCACCAAACAGAGCGGTCAAATAACATTTCTTACTCATCTTGTTTGGTAGCGGTGTTGTGTGGACTGCCAGATTGTAGAAGGTTGTCATCATCTTTAGTTTCTACTCTTACGTGATACGAAACACTGGTTTGTTCTCAGTAATCTTACAACTAACGTGCCCTGGATTAAAATGTTGACTGGAGTTTGTTCGTCGGATACAAATTATTCTACAAATAGATTTTGTATACTAACTTAGCCGCCTAAACTATTCAGAACACTGCAGTTTTTTTTGCTGGTCACAGATACCCGAAGTATCCGTATATGAAAAGCCCATGATATCAAATGATCGTTCAACACTAGACCAGCTGTCCGAACATTGGTTGCTGAATTTTACAAGAGCTAGAGACACTGCGCTGTTGTATACAGTGTCTATCCGGATGGTAACCCGTTTGCCAGTAACCCCAGTTACAGTGTGGCACGTATGGTCGTTTACAAATTTTATGTCTTCAAAATTGTGATGGGAAAACTGATAGTACAGTGGAAGTGTTATGAAAGAAAGTTACCACAAATAAACACGCTCTGGCGAGTTTGAGAGCACTTGTAACCAGCCAGGCGGCATCCTCTGATCTTACTCACTATAACAGCCAATGCTTCAATAGCTCCTAACTTATCCCAACTGCTTTGCTAATGGTGTTTCCTGGTTGTATCACAGCCTATCGTTTTGTTACGGGTGTAGTTTTAGGAGGTAACATTCACCTCTTCTGTGATACCACTCTGGTGAACACGCGCATCTACCTTTCTAGCGGAATGACCGCTACCTTTTCTATTCACATCCCTACTACATGTAGTTGTTTGTAGTGTTGAATATCTGAAAATGTACTGCTAATGCGCCGTAAACTGGTTCACCAGACTGTTTTCCTCACATAATCATGAGTTTCTGTTGCCTGACGGTGGTCGTCTTTGGGTAAGCGACTATATCACAGTGGAGTTGGATAACCTGTGGAAACAGGCCGATAGTTATTTCCTATTTCAAATAACATCAGCCTGTCCGAGAGTCGGTGTTCCCCTCTTCAGACACCGGTATAAGCTTGCCACGTGTTTTGCTATACAGGTGACACCCCCAAGCGTGACTGTTTATACAGTAGTGTGAACGAATTATTTTGCATTTGTTCGGAAAGCTGCTCTTCATTTCTGATCTGTTTCTGCTATCCTGTCCAAGGCATCGAGTGCCTGGTTTACTAATCGAGTCAACTGACAGCATTGCTGACTTTCCGTTTCTGTCAGATCGAAAAACCTTCATCTTCTCATTCCACTTGATACTACCAGATGGTAAACAAATTTGAAATGCTGTGTTCAGTCGGAATCGACCTCGTTATCAACCATGAATTGGGCGAGGCATACTTGTTTGGCACTGGTGCAGCTACAACCCCTGGTTAACTGTAAATGAAGGCGCTGTGCGTAAGACCACCGTCATCTTCACACTTTCAGGGCAGGCTTTCTGATACGTTTATATATTGATTGATTGTTATGCCCGCATGCTTAGGCTGACTGTTACCCTTTTGCTCTCACATGGTTTCAGCGAGGAAATTTTATAATGTTTGACGTTGTAAAGAAATTACACTTTAAAAAGCGGCCGTTGTATGTGATCCAAGGAACTGATGTTCTTAAAAGTTATGCAGTATAGCTCGAAGTGTCTGTTATAGGGGGAACAGTGTATCCAATTCAATGTTTTACCTCCGGAAGGAGCCGTATTTGAGAATTTCTGACCAAATAGTGTTATTTTACGTTATTTATAAAGTTTCTGTAGATTAAATTCAGTTATTTACCACTTTTCACATCACTAGTTGTTTGCTGCTATTAGACGGACTAGGCCGTTTACGGACAACATACTGCAGTCGAGGTAACGGAGTTTCACCCCATGTGTTTGTGACTGGCAATCAGCATGTTTACTGCTGAGAGTCACTAAGCTGCATAGAGCAGTTGAATTTGATGCTCACTAAAGTGGGTGAGGAGAACGCTCACTGGGACTACATCAACCGTTGATGTGAGCGTCACAGCTGGGAGTAGAAAACAACCGACTTTGTGCACGTTTTCATAAATGTTCATTTCCACAGCTAGTCTCATATATCACTGTTCGTCGGCTGGAAAGTTCCGGTAGGCTTATACTGCTGCTTCATTCATCTAACGAACCCATAATCATCCAACACGATCCATGTCTTTCTTTGTTGAGGGCATTTCTCAATTTTCTTCTACTAGGAACTCGTTAGCAATGTGACTTCTATTTTCTTGTTGTAACTGGCCTCTGAACAACGAAAGTTTAGCACGGGTTATAATCATTGTTCAATACCTGGTTGCTTCCAACGGCCATGTCCATATATGCCCTGGCAGTCCGGCTGAATCTGGCGTGAAATGTCATCGCGACGTGCTGTGACATCCGGTGTACACGAAAAGAAAACACTGCTACTCTCTGAAAGCTCACTGCCCACCGCAAATGGCCCCATGTACTTTGGACAGTTATCGATGGTTTTGGACATAACAGTCATAAAAATCCTAACGCTACTGTGACAACGGCGCTGACGAACGCACACACTGACATTCAGTTCATTAGTGTGCAGACTACCGCAGGTGTAATCTTTGACAGTCCTATTGATTTCAGTCATCTGTAAAAGCAGATTGGATTTGACTCGTCAATCGACATTCGGCACGCAAGTCAGTACTCGATTGTACTGACGACTGATGGTAAACTTGGAATAACTACTCTCAATTTACTTACCAGTGTTATCAGTCCATCCCTGATAAAGATTAAACTTTCGTTTTTATTACCGTGATTATCCCGTTCAACGACAACAGCGGCTGGTCCATCAATACAATTTGTTCTTGTTATTGACGTATCGGAAACGACGGCTTATGTGACCTTCGATGAATATCGTCCAGTCGCTGCATGTACAAGTCTACCGTGTAAACCAGGCACTCAAAATTTTCTCACTGCTTTCTCGACGGACGGGTTTTGTAGTCTGGCGCACTCAAACCGCTGGTTAGAGACGCTATCCGAGATGGCGATGTGTCGCAGTCAATGGCGTACCTGTATCCATTCCATTTCCGCTTCTTCCTCTTAGTCTTTTCCCAATAATTTTCAATCTTCTTAGTAACGTTTTGTTGTAAGATATTCCACGTC
>JTDE01000119.1:267862-285713 GCA_014338405.1 Paragonimus skrjabini miyazakii | reverse complement strand
GTCAGGCTCATGGCTGTTATGATTATGATGATGATGAATCTGGCGCACCTAGTTTATCATTTGAATGCTGTAACCAAGTTAGCTTGTATGTAGTTTGCTAGCATGGCTCAACCGAACAGAAGATCGTATGTGCGTTCGACCGTGTGAGACAAGATGATCGCCCATCCACACCCATACACGAGATGATTGCTGTTCAGCTCCCCTTCTTAAGTTCGCATTGAAGCCAAGGCAACGACTGGAGATTCAGACGGTCAAACGGAGCATTTTCGTTAACGGTGGTTTATCCGAGGAATCAAAATACAACCACTAATGGAGTCGTTCTATCTCAGAATGGAAGCAATAATTTGAATACCTGTGTTTATTTGTCGACGGAAGGTAAACAGTGTGAGACCATTACTACTAATGCTATGAAAGCAGAAAACGAAGTGTTTCAAACGACCGGCAACTACGAAATTACTGGTGATTAGTAGGGGATTTTGGTATCGAAAAGGGCCGACTGAAAAGTCTATGGGAATGCGACAGCTGCGATCAATTGTGGGTGATGTTCATTCTATATGAAAATCAAAATCCCTACTACTCATCAGTAATCAAATGCCGCTCAACAAGTCAATGATTTCTGTGATTTCGACTTGGAGAGAAGTCCTAGTCGAGGGGTCATCGATTGGAGTAACCAGGACAGTTAGTGTGTCTCTTGTCGAGGCGATCGGGCAACCTGATAATTACTCACAAGCGAAAGTAGTCGAGCGTTCACGTATGGCAATTCGGTCGTGCCTAATGTGAAATCAATGGCGCAGTGGTCAACATGGTTGTATCTTGAACAGCGTGGCCGTGGTTCTAGTCCCGGCAGTGGCAAGGATGTGCATTGCTGACGAGTTTAATGAGTTTAGTGCTTCTTTTCGAAAGGGACCGACTGAAAAGTCTATGGGAATGCGACAGCTACGATCAGTTGTGGATGATGTTCAATCTATATGAACGACGAAATTGTTGAGTGAACCTCGTCATCTGGAGAACCGGAACACCAGGACCATCTTCGCGGTATCGCACATAATTTTTCATTTTAATAAAAGCATAAATTTGTACTCATCAGATACCGCGAATTTATGCTGTTGATATCATGGACAAAAAAGTTAACCAGTAAAACGGTAAATGTAGGGCTAATGGACTGTTGAGACTGTATACTGCTGGGAACATAAATAGTACCTCAGTTCAAATCAACATCCTGGATTGATAACCATTTCCAGTATTGGTTAGTAATATGATCCAGTGGACTCTGGACATCTAACAGATAGATATTAAATGTTCGTGTTGGTTAACATCGTGTGTACTCTGTTCCCAGTCGAGCTTTTGCATACAAATTTCCATTTACTACGTTCTTAGTAAAGGCTAGCTGATACGTATCTTCCAGTCATTCGAACTCCATTTCAGACGAGGATACCCACACACACACACACACTATCTCTAAAATAAAACGTGGCATATCCTTAGAGGACAGTGTATGATGTACAGTTGGAGATGAAACATGAGACATATATAGCCATTCGTCCCAGACCTATTGAGTAAGCTCACTATCATGACAATTTAAGCACGCAGTGATTACACGACTCAGCATTCGCGAGGTCGAGTCTGCGCCCAGTTGCAGCAGCACCGAGGTTGTGATACCCCCTTGCACCATTCACGTAATCGGAGACGCATTATGCAAACGGACAACTTAGCGGTCGGTAGCCCGACTTCATCCATGCTTCAAATCTGCACTTGCAATGTGGGGGGTTTTCAAGACGAGGAATTTCAAGTACACTGAACGTGAGGAGAGAAACTGCAAAAGCATGGCTGAAGTGGTTTGGAAGGCACGGGAATTTCATCCAGAATCTTAAGACTGATCATCCGATGCCCAGTTCATAGGATCGAATGCCCCTGAGGACCACAACAACGAATCCATCCGCCTCGGAGCTAAAGATGCACACTATGTGCCAGTTCTCAGCCTCTATGCCTGAACTGATTTAACGTTCGATTAGAAGGGTCATAAAGCCCTGACGGTCAATAAATATTCCACATTGGACTGATATATGTTTCAAGGTGATGTTAAATTGGACTTCAGGGCGCTGTACGTCACATGAAAAGATGAACAATTAGGTCCTTTGAGCTGACTATGCTTTAGGGCGTCGTGATGAAACAATCCCAGTATGAAGGAGAACTTAACCACTTATGAAGAACCTACGCATCCTGTTGTTCAAAGTGGTAGAGCTTCCAAAGAGTTGACGAGCGATCTGTACAACAAAAAGATGCTAACCGGCAGCATTATGCAAAGATGTTACCAGATAAAGATACAGAAACATCTCGTTTTCTCATTTATTGTTCCATACCACTGAAACAGGTGATCGTCTCTTGCAGGCGGATTTCACCAGGCATCATTGTGGTCGAACAATTAAATGTGGAACGAGAGATTTCATCCCGTCGCTCTCCATCGTGTTCGCCCCATAAAAGCTAATCAATATTATCTTGGCCGCAAGTTCAGAAGTCTAAAACTACATATCCGACTTCAGTAACCCAAAAAGAACCCTGAACTCCATGAGTTACCAAGACGTTTACCGACAACATTTCAGTTTCCGTGTATGAACTAATCGCATGAATGTGTGCTTTGAACTCCGTGCGGTATTGGTGGCTGAAAGAAGCTTGAAAGAAGCCAAAGCCTCACTCCTCTACGAGACTCGATAACTGGAGTTGTATCCACTGGGAACTAAGCAGATTTTCCGATCGAACTCGGTCATCGTATCGTTAGTGGAGGACGAGTCACCGTGTTTTACAGTCAGTCTGTTTAACTTCGTTTGCATATTCTTGTTGTGTATCTTGCACCTCACCCCACGAGGTGACTGTCAATCAGGACGTGTGTGAGTAAGGCAGTCTCGATCCCAAATGTATCCCATCCGAATGATTGCAATCATTCTGGTATCAAGAAGGACACTTGACACATCGTGAGGATGAGACCGAGTCGTTGATCAGAGGTGATGAGATTACCGTGTTGAAACCAGGGTTCATGATCCTGACGTTAAAGTTTGAGACGTCGTCTATCCTTAATGCAATTCAAGCGTCACAGCAGTAATATATGCTACAGCGCAGTTTATGATCATCACCCAAACTTTATGTGAGTGACGTCTCCTACTGGTAATAGTTTTCACATTCGTAATTAACTTAGTGAATTACTACAGAAGACAAGCATTGCTTCTCAAGTTGTGACTGGTAAAATGTTTTTTAAAACCAGTGAATATGGTCCAGGTACTGAAGCTGCAAAATCAGCCAACGATCTAAATGATCACAGCGCAGATGGCAGCATAAATAACTACCTTTAGCGAAGGCTGGTCACAAAAGTGACGGGGTAAGTCAAGTCAGAATTAAGTCATGTGAAGAAGACATCATCGATACGTGACAGCTGAGGTTGCAGGGATTGAACAAACTTATTTTGAGAGGTGTAGTCATCTGAAAGTTACCAGTGTGACCCCTCGTCTTGCATTGATTGACTGAATCTTATGTACTGTTTGGTTTTGTTTAGTAGCATTCGCGTGATGTGTGGTATTCACTTACTATGTGACAATGACATACCTTTCCTACTCAGCCTGTGCGAAGTTTCCTAAAGTTTTTCAACAAACGGATGCTTATGTGACCAACGTTGTATTTGAACAGCGTCATGTTGGGTGATCGTGTATAACTGGCGTCTGTCAGATTCGATTGTGACTAACCAACTGCACAAGCTTCGTGCTAAAAAGGTACATCTGGAGGATTAGCAGATAAAATCAACTTTTCAATTTTGAAAATTCGTGGCGTTTGGTGTCAGTCCACACGCGGTCTGAGGTTTTAGGGGAAACCCAGACAACAAGAATGGTTAACGTAACCAACACTCGACTCCTCATGGTTGTGATTGGTAGATAGTTGATACATTACCACTGAGCTACTTCGAACGCGGATTACGTTGTTCACCCGCACCATCTTCATCACAACCTGTCTATCTCTAACGGTATGCATGATCTCAAACTATGCCTCAGTTCCGAGTAATCAAAGTCTCTGGCTAACACTTCGTTGTATGTTCAGGAAAAATGGCAACTTCGGTTGGCCTGCGAATCAGTTTATGTTCCTTTTTAGAAAGTGTACAGCCGGGAAACTTGACCATTGTTACATTTTCCTCACCCAGCCGCTCATTTTCCGTAACATTCATTCCTGTCTCTCCTTCTCCCTTTGATCCAGCAACGCCAGTCTTACCAACCTACTTTCCACTCCAAACAGGGTAAGTGAGAAGTTTTCAATAATTTCGTCGTTTCTGAAGTGGTCGAATTTTCCTGATTTCTGTCATTCTCACTACAGTCACGCCCTCTCCTATCGTATCTTTTAGGTAGCCACTCCCTGAAAAGGCGATATCCCTACGATCGCATTTTTCTAGCCCAACACTACTGTGAATGGAGAATAGTCGTATCTATGATGATAACCGATTAATCACTCCCTTGCCTGAGTAGCTGAATGTTTTCCTGCCTGGTCCAACTTCTGATTTCCGATTAGTGTTCAACGTCAGCATTGCTAACTTTCTCTACCCTTAATTATTCTCCCCCTCCTGTTTCTCACTATTTTACTTGCATGTCAGCCCGACTGTCTCTCTCTCTCTCTGTTTCACTGAGAATTGGAGCCTGTAGTTATTCCAAAAAGACGACCACAGTGTACGCGATTTCTGATACGAATCAGGTCCGTTTACCTAGCTCTACGTGAAGTCGACCATGTCACCTATCTGAATTGACCTTTAGTTTAAGTTTTTGCATAGCTTATAGAACAGTGATGACAAACTGAATCAATTGTTTCCGTTACTCGGCATCCGACAATCGGAGTAACGTGCCCTGGATAGACTTTTCTGCCTGTCCTTTTTTCTGCCTGTCTCTGTCTATTTTCTCGTTTATGTGACCAAAGTATCCATTGTGGACCGTGTAATATTGATAATTTGTAACGTTTGTTCATTGTTGAATGTTCGTCAGAATCGCTGTTTACCTAACTCATCTCAATGGTGTAACTGATCTGTGCCAGCGACGACCGTAGATACACATTTTTAGATCCAGTTCCGGTGCTTAACGCACAAACAGGTTTTACAACACTTCACCATCATCTGTTGACTCCTCCTTTGAACTTGGCCCACAGAGACAACAATCAGACTGAAATTATAACCATCAACCCTTCGTTTTGCGAACCAAAATTGATAGTCGCTAGGCCACCACCTCTGTGATTACCGTTTGTGACAAGACGCTGTGTAGCGTGTTCACACCCCACGAGACCAAGTGGACGCAGTCCATCACATGATGACAGTTCACACTGGCCCTAGTCACGGTTTCATGAAATGACCTTGATATTTCTTATGCAAAACGTTATACCAACATTTCACGACCACTTTGAGCCCTATTTGGACTGGTCAGTTGGAGGTTGCCACCGGACTGAGATTCAAATAGGTAACCCACACGTTAACTGTCAACCCCCCATCAAAGTATCATTTGTCTTACGAGGACCTCTATTCGATGAGTCTAATGAAGAATGAAACAAGCTGCGGAATATTGATACTAAAGTAAGCACTATGAAAGAAGTTATCACATTTATTTCTGTTCCTGTTGACTGTGGTGATTGCAAACAGACACTTTGAGGCTGACTGTATTCATCCGAACTAACCGAGGATTGAAAGCAAGTCAACAATTGTTTCTTTTCCTCTAGATGTTACCTAGTCACGTCAATTTTCTCACGATCTTCATCTCAAGCGGTGCTCGCAAGACTGACAACTCTGATACGAAGTATACCGATTCACATCTCCTTCTGACCTTCTCCATTTAATCGATCCAATGGAGGACGAAGCCGGTCTAGGTGTTATGGTTTGTGACCAGGTATCAAGAAGGGTAAATGAGGCTTAGTGATGCTTCTGACATTCTAATTAGTGCGGATTGGCATTCGTTAACTTACTCTGTGGAATGCCTACTAAGTAATCCTGAACTGAAGTAGTCATCAGAAAGTGATAACAAGGCATCATACAACATAAAACTAGTGGGATCATGTTAAAAACGCCTTTTTCACCTATTCTACCGTTGTCACATGATGTGACTGGATAAGGTTGTGAAATCGAATAATGTCTAGATAGCTGATATATGAAGACCAAGGAATTGCTTCACGATCAGGGGAAAGAGGACCGTAATCAGCATAACGGATATGAAAACTTCGGTCCGTGAGGCGCGAAAACAACACATTGACACTTGGAAATATAGTATTAAAGGAATGAGGGGGGAACTACGTGATTACTTCTATAAGTCTGTCCATCGAACATGATAAAGGGTCGCCACAGGGGTGCAAACCTCAAACTGAATTATCATCAACAAGTTAAGGAAGGACCATACTATGGGGAAAGTAAGTGGGAATAAATCTTTCACGTTTCATAAGACTGAGAGTGAACTATACCCTCTAGAACGTCTGAGTTAATTTGCATCATGATGTGTTCATCCATTCAAACGAGTTAGTTGTGCTATACCGACGGCGTAGTCTTGAATGAAAAAAACGTTCAATATCACTATTTGCTTGAATATTTAACAAAAGACTATTATAAAGGCTGTTAACGACATTACTGTTATCCTTGAAACATAACCTTACATTTCGATTCTTTCGTCTAGAAAAGTTCAGTCTATATGAACTTAGTAAGCTATAAGAGGTTAACTGGGGTTTTCTTCGGTGGGCACCGTAGCTTATGCATGTGTATTTTATCTGTTCAGGCACGTCGTAAGTCAACTTTTGGTACTCGTCACTGTGTGCTCATTACCTAGAATTCGGTTGCAGAAAGGACGCCGCATCCATCGCATTGCATTTCTTAATGACGCTACTTTGTCTACTGGCTAGTGCGCGCTCCTCATTGTCTCCTGGGAGCCGGTCGAGGGCATTGTGTTCATCCTGTTTCAAACCTGGTGATTTTGCATTTCGTTCTGCTTATCAGTTGTTTTTTATCCCGGTGTAACCGATGGTCGGGTTGATCATTGTGACTTTCCTTTTGCCCTTTTGTGGAAAAAGAAACTGTATCACACTTATCCAGTTCGGAGGTTTTTGTTCGCTTACACATCGAAACAAAACAGTTTGTTCGTCTGCAATGAAACGAAAACGCAAGGTCGTATTGTTGTACAAAAAACGATATATGTATTATGTTATTTGTCACTCTTTAGCCGTGTTCTTACCCAAACACGGTCAGTGGTACACTCGCTGCTCACGACCATTACTTTGTCCCGTTTTTCTTGCCGTCACTTTAATGGAATTCACCATGGTGTACATACCGGGTTGTTTGATGTCAGTTGCATGATATTTCGTCCTCAAGCTCAGTACTGGAGTCATATATTTAAATTCTATTAGGCCATCATACAAACAGGAAAGGCGGTGTCCAGCAAAATTAGGTTGCCCTGGTATTCCGACTCAATCACATCGGGGCAAAATGAACATTAAAATAAAAATAGGTGAGAAGAAAATGACCTCGACGATATGACTGTCGAACAAAGAGGATCTGCTCAGCTCATGCGAATAAGTGCATATCGCATGATCGGAGGATGTGTATGTGTGTGTGTGATAAAGATGGGAAAGATTGATAGAATTTCAACGGATCACCTCATAATACATATTCTTATCATGAGTACACGTGTAATGATCATTATTCGTGATAGACGCTTTGTTTATTGAATCCATCCCATCCCATCTGTAACCTGTTCTTCTTTGTTAGTTTTACTGGTTGTGGTTTTGTCCACCTCTGGAAACGACTCGTCTCGTTAGAGCTGTTTATGTTAGTATGGCTCAAATGATAGTCAGTCAAATTTACTTGTAAACGCCTGTTAGAATGTACATCAGAATGTAGACTGTTAGAAATTCTGTTAATAGTTATCGAACAGGAAAGTAATGGAGTATAAATTAGCAAGCGGCAGTCCATCATAGAAACCTCACCTTTATTCATTGCAACAACTTACTACAACACTTAGCCACCGATACGATCCTCTTAAGGGAAAGAGGTGCTAGTGTTACGCTGGCGCAGTCCATTGCCATCCTAAGTTAACATCTGCGGGAGGCTGTTCTGATGTGACTACCAATGTATAGTTCCATATTTCCTGAGTGTTACTCATTTGTTTATACGCTTTTTCAGTAAGAAGTACGACTGACTTCGGAGCATCAAGAATGTTGGATCTGCCTTCAAGTTGCCCGTCTTTAAAAGCCTCGTTTACCCGCATAATGTACTTTCATTAACCACATCATTACCCTAGCGATTTCTTGTAGCCTGCAGAAATGTGAAACATTTCCATGATCTTTGGACAGATGTCAAAACTGAGATTAGCCTTTTGATATCTTTTGGTCAACCTAGCCTTTATTGTGCTTTCCCTCATTTATATCGTCTCATTTAAGCATGTGCTTGACGAAATGCTCATCTACGCTACCTCCTCCATGTCAAGCGAGCTTGAGAGCGTGAGATGGACATCACATATTTTATCCACACTTGGCTTTGTTCAACAGTCAATGCTTTTTAGGTTATGACTTCGTGACTCCAATAATTATCTGGACAGTCTGCGTATCGTTTTCGATAACTGGTTGCTTGCGTTTCCTTTGACTCCGCTTCTACTAATTATCTTGCTCATTTTCTTTTCTCCTTTCACATTTATCGGCTACTTTCTGAAGGAACCATGGCAACAAGAGACCAGTAGTTTTTGCGAATTCTTCTTAAGAAGGTACCGTAACTCTGTGGCCTGCAGTTCCTCTGTGATTTGTGTTGTCATCGATTTAGCTTTTCGTGTTGTTCTGCCAGTGTGTGTGTGTGCTTGTACTGTTTGTTTTTATGCCCTATGATTCTGCACGTCTGTTTTTCCATTTACTTGCCTTCCATCAGCCCATATATCGTTGCGTTTTCTGTTAAGCTGAATTGTGCCATGTACTCACTTGTAACCTGCCCACTGAAGTTCCCGCCTAACTATTCCTTTTGCAGTTCCCCTCGAGTAGCAAGTTAGAATTGGTCCTGCAGTTTATGCAGATCGTCTAGAGTTGTTCAGCCTTCACAGTAGATTCGTCAAATGTTCTATAGTGTTCCATTAGAAATCGTCCCCTGGTAACTACAAAATTCGCCAAGATAAATGAAGAACCCTTTTTGCGCATATTTCTCAAGGATTCTACTTGAAACCCAAAGTGTGAAGTAAATCTACCAGCGTAACACACTCCCTTACCAATTTTATGAAGCATAGTCACCTGACAGATCAGAACGGTTTGTAGGTGGGTCTAACTCTGAACCAGAAAGATAACAAAGCAACAATTACATAGGCTTCACTGAAACCCCTCAGGTCTGCAACCCGAATCATGTGACCCCGCACAACGGCGTTTATTTTAAAGCTGGGAAGGTGAATTTAGTGAGTCATTGCTGCAGACACACAGGTTGGCACACATCTAATCCAGTTCACGTCCCGAACGCTAAACATCAGGTGGTTTGTTATAATGTAAAAATGTTTTTCACATAGGGCGCAATTATTTGTTTGCCTGTCGCAAGGTCAAATAAACCCCATGCTCTTGAAATTATGTGTACTGTGTGTTCAACATACGGAATAGAGTAAGATGGTTTGATTTACGGACTACTGATTATTTATTTGAGACGAACATCCTTATTTTTTGGCGTTGTTCACTAATGATCGATCCTGATACGTTGGAGTGTACATCCTTCGTCATGGTGACCACTTAACTCACCAAACATTTTTGTCAGCCTAGATGTCGTGACCGTCCTAGTTAACGACCTACAATTGTAAGAATTTATACTCCAGATAGCTTAGTTGTTAGGAAGCTGACTATCACACCTAAGGTTGCAAGTTCATTCTCGAACACGTCATACACGCCTACTCACGTAAGCTAAACAATCTGGTAGTGTATAGGTCAAGCATTACTCACTGCGTAATATAACCGCGAACGCCATTTTGCTATACAGGGTGGAGTCTGCACAATTTCGGTCTTGTGTGCTGGAATTGCATGCATCCATATCTTTCCGTGTTTTTGTGACATTCGTTTGCAGTGAGGCGGAGTTCGTTTCCCTTTCGGTCGTTTGATTGGTGCCGGTCTGCGTTCATCTTGTGTGTTATTCACACCCCTGATTACGATTGCCGTGGTTTAGCATCTGTGCCCGCGCGTGTGTGAGCGTGTTTGTTTGTTTGTCTTCCTATGTAATGAACATAATCATAATAACGTCTACACCATTCCTGTCCGAATCACAGGAAAACTCAATGGAATTGACGCAGTTTGATTGATTTGTATAATTGACTTGTTACTTAGCAAGCACCGTAGGCTGTATTCATGAGTCTCATCTTGCTCCTTTTCTTAAACAGATTGGCATGCTCAGATTATCACTATTTTACGCCATATCAACAAAGATTTTTATTCACTTACGTTGAATTTGTTCAGTTATCAGGCCTTCGTGATTATTATTATGTTCACCTAGATTTGAATGTTGTTCCTAATGTCGTGTAACTTTCTGACTACAGTGTCTCTTACTCCAAACACATCTGTCTGTTTTCCTGTTTGCTCCTTTTCAACATAGCCTGACCCCAGCCGAGGCAGTGGCAAGTCAGGCTGGTCTATACCATTCAGCTGGCAACAGTTTCATTAACCCAATGATGGCAAGCGGTTTGTTGTCCAACTTCGGAATGCCTGCTATGGCTGCGGCTGCCGTCACTTCACCAAACGGGTTCAGTGGGCTACTCCAGTCACCAGCTGCTGCCGCTCCAGTTACCGCGCTCACTGCTCACACAACCGATACGGTCGCTCGTATGCAAGCTCCTTTGTCTTTGAACCCGTTGGTCAACCCGAATCTGCTGCTGAATTATCCAACACAGGCTAACAGCAACCAGGCCGCAGTTGCCATGGCGGCGGCTGCTGCAAGCAGTGCACAAATATCACCCGCTACACTCGCTTTGATCATGTCGGCCTATGGACAGAATGCGGTCACTTTGGGTACAACGATCAACGGAAATCCCTATCTTGGTCATCCGAGTTTGGGTGGGTTGCCCGCGAACACATTGCTTACGGTGAGTCCAACAACGCCCAGCACGCTGCCACTCCAGTGCGGTGGCTATCAGGCCAGCCAGACAGCTGGATTGAACGCCAGAATGTTGGGACAGGACGTGCAGACCAGCGGTACGGATATGAATGCATACTCCACTGCATTGGCTTATCAACGTTTGCTAAACGCTACCCCGGGCTACCAGACTGTGCATTCGCCACTACTGACTACTACCTGTGCTTTGAGTATGTCCCAACCCAATTCAGCCGTTAACGGGGCTTCAGCCACGTGCGTCACACCAACATTTGGCTACAGCGGTGTACTGCCGGACCAGACCGGATCCATGACGAACAACACATTTGCCAGTGCCGCCACATATCCCACCGATGGGTTGAATGGAACAAAACATAGTTCGCACGATGGCTTGAGTGGTGGATCAAGTCTACACAATGCAATTCAATCCAGCAACACATCAGCCAGTAATCGAGATAGCGGTGTCAGTGTGGGAGGAAGCTCGGAGTGTGTGGGCTCCGTAGGATCTGTGACATTCTAACTTCATAATGGATTACGGAACAATTCAATGACAACCTTCGCACCCACTTCTGTACGCCCTCGCAGGAGCTGTATCGGACGCTTGTGACGGCCGTATGGCATGCCCGTAACAACTCATGTTGGTTTCATAGACAGTTCCATCGTTTAATGATTGTCTGGTCATGCAATCACCATAGCAACCGGCCAAGTGTTATTGTTTTCAGACGGTTGTTACATTCGGGACCACATTCAGCAGCCTCGTTTTTTTCTATCTGCCATCATGTGATATTATCCCGCTTCTGTGACCACTGTTGATCAGCACCGTAGGTTCTTTCTTCTTCTCAAAGTACTGTTCAAAACTGAGGTTTCTCTAAGTTTAAAGATAGAAATTTTTTGTCGGGCACTTACTAACCCTCAGTTGTATCCCACTTCCGTCCAGGTGATTGATTGGGGTCAATAATTGACGACCAGTTGTCAAATTTCAACGGCATCCATGTCCTTTCATGGTGACCCAACAAACACACACACATACATACAAACACAATCAGTGCCGATTTCTGTCTTTTTTTTACGAGGGGCTGTAACACCCAGCATTCCACTGGTTAGATGGTACTGTATAGAAATGGCTTGTCAGTTGAACAAATCATGTTCTTTATTCATTATTGTTGCTCACTCTCTGTTCGTATACGAATTCGCTGCCTTTTCTCTGCCAGAACATTTTCATCAATCGTCCGCCCATTTTCTTCATTGCTATTTCTTCTATTTGTTTTTCTTACACACAATTCCAATGTTTTAGTTCACGATTTTTGTACCGGTTCCATTCAGCACTGCAAAATCCTTTTCGCTACTGGTTTTGGATCTTCTGACGTTTACGTGTGGTGTTCGTTAGATGGTGTGAGTGAATATTTCGTGCATTTATCCAGATCCCGTTTGTTCGATAGCACTAAACTCAAGCGCGTTAAAAGTGCATCTCTCCTAGTTAGCAAATGGGTAGCATCCTTGGGTATTTGGAGAAGTTGCCAACTGCGTGAAAATAAAGACAATCTGTTGGCGTTTTTAAATGGAAACTGCCCATAGAAGGTAATCTTTCGATTAGGCATACGGAGTCGAAAATCCAAAAACGGCTCATTTCTTGGTGCAAACTGATGGACACATAATCACACATGAAACACCTCTACGAAACAGCTACTTCTAAGAGGTCTGTCGCGTAGTCCCACTGCGGTGGTAACTTCAGTCTGCACGTTCCAAGACCTACAGCGAATCATAGTTTCACACTCTGCACTGTTCATATGATCAGAGTTGAGTCACGTAATTGCTTGTCGGTCTCGACTATGGCGACAACTTCCAAAACGTGGAAGGCTAACTGAGAGACTGTGCAAGCACTAGAAGTGATGCAGTTTTAACGTAAGCTCTTGTAAGTGGGCACCTGAAAAGTGAAACTAGTAAAGCGGACCGACTGTTCCTAAGAGTGACGGTGGAAATTGAATTGGCCCCTATATGAACACTACACAAGACAACATCTTACGGCTTCTGGACAATGTGGTAGCCTGTGGAACGATAGTGTAAATCCTTTTAAACTTGTCGTCTGGGCGGCTCTACCTACGGTAACCATGCGGGTTACACTATCAATAGATAGTTGTAGAAGCATGAGTACGGACAGCAGAGTTGTGTGTGTAGTTTAGCTTCGCTCATGTGGGTGCTGCATCGTGGTGGTTATTCCAACGATATCACGACCTGATATAGGTCTGAAAAAGCGGCTACTGAGTAAATTGACCAACGCATACTACACTCACCGCTGCAGGGGTACTGTGCGATAAGTCTACCTGGATTCAATGTCTCGGGTCAGTGTTCCATCTAAATCCCATTGGTTTGCTTCCTGGTGTGATATCTTGCTGAAAATTTTTGAACTTTATGTATACCAAAATCTCTGCCTGCGAGTTTATTGGCGTATCGCCCACCAACAATTGATGCTTGAATCGCAGCCGCCACCGGAAAGTTAAGGCCGAGGCATTGATAGAATAGTCATGTGAAATACACAGAGTCCGAGCATTTTCGCACACTGGGGTACACAACATCAGTCAACGAGGTTTGTCATAAGCGTGGCTGTGCCTATTCCTCTTGTTCGTATTACAGGCAGAGTAACAACAGCATATCTAATTTGGTTTATGCTCCGACGTTGTACATTATGGTCTAGGTAACCACAAGATTAACTGTTTCTGCCCCCAATCCAGACACACGGAACTCGTTTATTCACATTCCGCATAAAATTCACATCCACAAATATGTAGTGACCTAGCTTTATGGATACCCCGGAGCTCAGTGTCTCTCGCGTGACCATAATGACACTATCGTACTAACGTAGATTTTCGTTCCACTGTACATCACCGCGATCGATATGAGGGCTATGCTTCACAAGATGCAAGAGTAGACGCTTGGATGGTAGATGGATCTCCGGCCTCCTATAAGTCAAAAGTAGAGTTTGGACCATCTTACTATACTAGACCATCTTATCCGTACACTGGCCGACTTTTTAATCGTCCACAGATGTTATTTTATCTAGGTGCGGAGAGAAACAAGTTTTTTTAAACAGCAATTTATGCTATTCAGCAATTCATCTTTCACCAAGATACAGGTTTGATGCATATTCCTAAACTTCATTTAACTTACCTATTAGTTGTCTGTATGAAAACACCGATTCAGCTAGCGTCCGCTCCAGATTGCATCAGCACGATTGTCTTACATATCCACTGAGAGGTTTTTAACTGACTACACATAATCATTTCAAAACGGCGACAGATGATACATAATGGACACAATGAGTGCATGAGAACAGTCGAGCTACCTCGTCACACTTACAATATACTTTTGTCTACTTACATTGCTGTTTTTGTTCGACCGCTGAACGAGCTCATGATGAGGCGATCGATGGATCAGCACAGTTCACTCATTGTCAACATATGAGGGGCAAATGAAACGCCTACTGCAAATTAACGCAGGCCATACCATGCTAGGCGAGTGTCGAACGAACTAAACTATGGTGTTGGTGCGTCTGAGTTTTGGGTTATGCGGAAGGACACACCATGGATTACCGGAATAATTAACAAGTAATAATTATGAAAGGTGCCGAGCCGAGTTTTATGAGCATGATGGACCTGGAATCTGAGTGCTGCTGTCAAGGGGTTTTGTGCGTTAGAACAAATGCTAGAAAAGGAAATTACAAACAAAAGCGGCATCAACACTGGAATGGCGAGTAAATTTACTTCGTTGACTGATCATGCTATCATCTTGGCTCATGAGTCACTGATCAAAGCAGAACTACATAGGACCGATAAGCATCGATCAAGCAGTCTGTACATCGGAAAAATTCAAGCGCCTAACATCTGCTCCAGGTAGCACAGAAGCTGCTGAGAAAATAATCATCTCATGACAAAGACGAAATGCGAAAAGTTGGCAAGTTTCAGTCGCATAAACTGTGCAGAAAAATATAAGATGATAACTTTGCCAATGCTGTATTGCTATAGGAGTTCGTAGGTATAACTCGTTGGACTTATGGTTTTTGTTCATTGTTCATTGCGTTAATCTACCACAATAACATCCGTTCTGCCAGAGGGCAATGGGATTTAAGAATCCGAAATCAGTTTGAGATTTATAAGAAAGACTGTTTGTGGAGTAATAAAGACTGAACATCACCTACAATCGATCGCAGCTTTCGCATTCCCATAGATATTCCAGTCAGCCCCTTTCGAACAGCAGAAGCACTAGACTCGAGTTTCGCTCTCATTAGAGCTCTTCAGTAGTGCATGTCCTTACCACGGCTGGGAATAGGACTCCGGTCACACTTTCATGAGGCAACTGTGTTGACCACTGTGCCATTGACCTCATATTAGGCACGACCGAATTATCATATGTGAACGCTCAACCACTTTCGCTTGTGAGTAATGATCAGGTTGCCCGATCGCCTCGAGAGGAGACAGTAATTGTCCTGTTTATAATTGTGGGTGATGTCCAATCAATATGTAAACCAAAATCCCCTACTAGTTATCAGTAATCAACCTTATGTGACTAGATATAACGAGGTCCCCATTAGTAAACATTCACTCATTCAGTATACTTCACTAAAGTGTTCTGACTCAGTGAGGAGACCGAAAAACTGTACTCTTGGATGTGAGCTTTCGGAAACCAAAGTGGAGATATTGTTGTAATACCGGACAATTGGGGGGTAAATCTACTAAAATTGACTAATTGTTGTCCTCGAACTTGGTAATTTTGCTTGCACGTTTTCGGATGGACCTCACATGTGACCAAATTTGTGAGCGTAAAGCTATTTTCATTGGACCAACACGCCTGTGACATTACTCCAAGATTTTAGATCTATTAGTAAACTAAGAGATAGAACTACAAGAGAACGGGATAGCCAGCAGGTGCTCACACAAATGTTGGCAAGCCATAAAATAAAATAACAGGACAGTTAATGTGCTTCCTATCGAGACGATCGGGTAATCTGAACACTACACATAAAAGGTTGTGGTTGAGCGTTTGGATTTAATTGTTCGGTCATGCCTACTGTAAGACTGCTGGTGTTGTGGTTAACACGCTAGTCTCACAAACACGAGGGTCGGAGTGCAAATTTCGTTTCGGGTAAGGATATTCACTGTTGATGAGCTCTAGTAAGGGCGAAACTCGAGTCTGGTGTTTCCTTACGACGCGAACCAGCCGACTTACTTATTTAGATGCAAGGACTGTGATTGAATGGAGGTGGTGTTCAGTTTGAAAAGTGACGAATGTTGGAAAATGTTTCGAAGTGAACCGAATAAAAAGGAATCTTACAACTTTTATGTGGAAGGATATGTGGATTTTATAACACATGGTAACTCTCATGTATGTGAATGAAAGTCTTCTGACGCCAGATCCATCCGGAGCCGCTAATCGCACACTACGATGTAGCCACGGGCAAATTGACCACTTGTTCAAACCAAACAAACTATTCTGCAATAGAGGTCATAAAACGGGCTACTTCTTAGCCCAGTTAACCAATGTACTTCAAAATTCCTTTGCTGATAACAATTCACCAGCGTGAACTGAGAACAGATAGGGTGGTAGAATGTTCTCTTGAGGTCCGTCAGTGTTAGGTGGAGAGATAAGAAGATGTTGAATTGTGCACACCGTATTTATTTAACGATGTTAACGCTTGATGTTTGCATTCAATTCGGTTGGAGTCCGTATTCTTGCAGTAGCTGACACATAGTTGTTTGCGTTATGCAGCTGAATATACTGTACTAATCCAAGAGGCAAATTGCGGTTCTCACTTAGCATCTGTAGTTTTCATGGTTGATTCGAATTATCGAAAGCATCTTTCAGTAATCTTTCAGTATTGAGACTGTATAACATTATAATTGAGCGATAATGGAAAAAGACTATTCACACAAAAATGGAATTTGATTGGCTGATTTCTGTTTTGCAGGAGAACTCCGCTGCTATGATCGTCGGACTTTCGATGCATTTGCAAAAATTTTCACAGACTGGTACATGTTAAACATTGTCGCAAACTGGACAGCAATGTGCATGATGCATCACACGCTGATAGACTCGTTCGTCAGAGCATAGTGTACATTTTGTGAATTGTAGTATGAACTATAGTGCTAATTATGATTGATAAATTAAAAGACGCGTTTGTGGATAAATAGATTCCCCTACATATGGAAAGACCAGTGATTGCGTCACACAGTATTGATCAATATGTCGTGAGTTGCCTGTTTCTAAGTAACTGATATTAATACACATCATGAGTATGGAAAGTTGGTTGACATTAGTTTATTCATGATGAGTCACAAACCATAACATCACTCTATAGATGCGTGTCTTTTTCATTATCCAACTACTCAGCCACCTGATGTCATGGCACAAATGCTGCGTATATGCAGAACGGTTGGTCTGGATGTGTGAAAGAAGTAAATCAACAACATTTCGTGGAAATGTCTCACCATATATGTGGTGTAACTTCTTTGAGACTCTTATTAGTTAGAACAACTTAGGTTTTAGCGCTAGTCCACACTATGCGAAAATGTTCGAATAGTCACTGATTAGGTACGGACCTCTTATCGCTCCCCAGTCAATGAGCTCGTTATAAGTAGGCCTCATCAAAAGCCTTCGAGACTGATTTAATTGCAACCCAACAGAACAAGAGTTCCGATACGACCTCAGTCCTGTAAATTGCCTGGGGTAACATCCTATTATATATATATATATATATATATATATATATATATATATATA
>JTDE01000119.1:210156-267762 GCA_014338405.1 Paragonimus skrjabini miyazakii | reverse complement strand
CTAGCACTCCTATAAGCATACATATTTTCATCGGCTTTTAATCCTTGACTTCCGATGGTAGGCAGAATGCGCATAGTGACCATGTTCTATGAAGCAAGCACACGTTTTTGTTGTGCATGAATCACCCATAAACAGTTTCTTGTTCACGCTCGTTTAGTGGTTGTCATCGTCCAATATTAATCACTTTGGAGCACGTTTAAGCATGGTTGTCTTGACAGTCGAAGACCACTAGCAGTGGTGTATTTCAGACGCTTTTCATGTGACAAGGTCATTCACTTATTCAGTCACTTACCTTACAGTACGTGTGCTGTTAATCAGACAATACTGTGTGCATCTGACAGCAGACCGATTGTAGTTATCGCGAGTGAATCTGCGGTACGATTTGCAAAGCAGGTTGAAGCATCTATCTATTAACCCCACTTTATAAACATCAGCATTACAGTACCTTCCTGATGAGATTCAGCGAAACTTATCAGGCAGTAAATTGTACAGACTACTGTTTTCGGCTTGTTTTCAAACATGTTTTTGTCAATCCATTGTTTAGTGCAGAATCTGAATCATTGTTATTGAAATTAATAAGCCTAGCAACACCAAACTATTAACACAGAGATACAACAAAAATTGCTTGGATACCTTTCGCTTGTTAAGTATAGAAGAAGGAGAAAATAATCGCATGTTTACAGAATTCAAACAGTAAGCCAGTCAGCATGATGTCATCACTCGGCTGCTGTCAGGCAACAGCACATTGTCTAGATTACAGGCAGGATGTCTTGACATGAACAACCTCTAATCACGATTGGTTGAATCCAGAGGTTTCCCACTGGCGGAACGGCTTTGTAGCCATTGTTTTGTCGGGGCTCAAGAGCAACCTGTTAAGCGCAATATGAAGAAAAAATACCACATTTTAAAAAGCGAAGCTATACTAACTATTCGTGTGGTTTGAATTCCACCGTTACACAAGTTCGCACAAAAACCAATTTAGACCAGAATGCTATGTCACCGGTTACGTGCTCAAGACTATGTTGAATTCTGTTATTTTTCCGATCTCTTGAATATCCTTTCAGTGGAATGATGTGTTGACTGTAAGCCTGGTTTTATGTTACCAGAACATTGTGAAAGTTTTTCGTGAAGGGCCTCATTATCACTCGTGATCCACTGAGCGGGCATTATGAAACCAAGCTGGGTGTTGTGCGACTAGGGTGCAATACTGTGTTTTCTCATGGAGAGCAGGACCCATTTCAATCAATACACACTGGATCCTCTGGGATTCGGGTGTTTTGTTTCTACCAAAATGGTCGATCAAGCAAGTGGTAGTAATGTTTCATGAATGAGACTAGTTTTGCTTCCCCGTCGTATGTGCTCAGATACACATAAAGATAGAGGGAGTTAAAAATGGTCAAATGACTTTGGCCAGATATAAAAGAGGATGGGTCTTACTCATAACTTCCTGCACTTTCATGTGGGCACTGTCTGGATGTCCGTTCATGCAAAATGAATGAAACAAGCTGTCCTGGTTCCTACTGTTCCTAACTTCTCAGCGTCAACCTGATGTGCAACTATTGTTGAGTATCATTCGTTCATCTGGTCAACAGTACTCTCACTCGCTTCCGTAGAGGTCGGAAGGCTGACAACCAGAGACTGAAGGTAGGCCAATGAATGAAATGTGAAAGGCAAACTAATGAACTATAAATGCACGATAGAAAGCCAATTGAAAAATACGCGTGTTGATTCAAGAGTGGGTCACATAACGATTGCATGGACAGCCTCAAATTACGGGCTGATGATGTAGTGAAGAGGAGCGATCACAATGTACTACTCACACTACTAGTATCCAGTGGTGAGGCGGGAGCATGTAGTTGAAGTAACCGGGGCGCGGGGAATACAAAAAGAAACATCGGGATATAGTTTGATATGAAATGGTTCTCGGTACATACGTGAACCAACTATTGTCAACCGTTGCAACTGTGACGTTCCGGGACCGATGGTATATGTAAATGAATCAGTTTGTTTGTTGTCGTGGTGAAGCGCATAACGCATGTATTGATCTAGTTCTGAAGGGACAACCCTTGTACCATCTACGTTATCCGCTTACAACAACGATGATTCAGATCATGTGCGCCGAGTCAGGCTTGCAGATTAGAAGGGGTTTGTTGGACTTCTTGGACCACACCTCAAATGCTTCGATCTAAAAATGCTTACCACATGAACCTTCACCACCATTATTAACAGTCTGGGATGACAACATTTTTCTGAAGGGTGATATTATCTGACCGTCAGATAAAGCCCCATAAAAATTTTCAACGGTCCTGTAACGACAGTACTATCTTTTCCATGCTAATCGTGTTGCCTTTTGTTTGTCCACCAGGATGTGGTATTCGGGACATAATGTCCAGCCGGGTACATCAGTGCCCCAGACTGTAGGCTCGTATAAAGCCCTGTTACTCAAAGGATGAGTGGCATGTGAACAAACATGTGTAGACCCTTAATGCCGAGGTGTAAATGCACGTGTTTAAATGCACAGTCAATTGGGAACGAGAGCCTGGTCTGTTTCCATTTTGGGTCCGAGTCGGTTGCGTGATGCTAACTGACCAGTGCCACCAGTTTTGGCCTGCTGACCTCATATGATATAGCAGTAAGCAGAAACTAATGCCGCGGACGATGAGCGAACTGAATAAGCGTTTGGCTTTCCGCATTGCTTGTTTGTTTTAATGGAATGCAAAAATGTGGGCTTCTTGCGGGAGCCGATAAGTAGCGTTCCGTGAGGGACACTGGTTCAGTTCTCTAGGGATTTAGCGTATCGTCCTTTGTGTACTACAGTAGCATCTGCAGTCAACCAGAGGGTCGAACCACGCTACACGCGAGCGGCATTAAATGGGCGGAAAATTACATCATCTACTTTTGACAATTATTCATTTGCAGCGAGAAGCCTAGTACAAAACAGTTCTGTTATGTGCTCCCATTTTTTGCACACAAATACTGCCTTGTGGTGCTATTAGCGAGTTTGCGTTGTTGTTATGTATGTCATAATGACGCTTTCATCTCGCTGGCATTATTGAAAACGTAACGCCCTATTACCGAGGTTTGACTGAATAACGTTTAATGGACCCCATATTAGCAAATAAAACGTGTTGTTATTGTTAGTGATATCGTTATTCAGTCATAACATGCAATCTATCGGTTTTTGGCTATTAAATTTAAAGAATACTTTCACTACTACAAGAAAAAAAAGTAGACGGAAAATGAAGAATTGAAAACTGTTATCCTGTGATATAATAGGCATGCATGTTACTGTGAGGATTGAGAACCACAAACCTGGTTTATTGTCTCTATTCAGGGATATAACACTGTTGCGGAAAAGAGGACTCAGGCTAACCGGCCTAGGACTTTCTAGTTATTAATGGATTCTAAAATCTTACACCTGGGAGTGTATGTTGAAATGGTGTTTCAAATCCAGCTCTTCGCGTCGTGACCGTGTAAACAGGCCATGAATTGAACCGTTTCCATCTAGCTGATAGATTGGAGTTAACCTAACAAAACACATTTGTTCTATCTATCTAATCGTCTACAGGCTGATCTGATTAAAACTTGTCACAGATGTACGGTGATTCCGCCTACAACGAAAGTCCGTCAGGATTGCAAAACTAAACAGCTCAGAGGAGTTGGAGATTAGGAGAAAGAAGGCTACTTTTGGTCAAACTTCAGCTACGTACGACTACTTCTAATGAGGTGGACCAAACCAAGAAAAGGTAATGTGGTAAGCAGCAGTTTACAGTCATTCCACTTAGATCGTATAAGGTGTTTTCTATCGTTTCATGGTCATCCCCAAACCATGGCAATCATTGGCAAAAAAAACGGTAATCCTTATTGAGATTAATACTCTTAAATTATTGGACAATTCAGGTGCCTCTTCGACCGAGTTGCTTTAATTTTAATTCGTTTCATTGTTTCTGTTCTGTTTAGCGTCCTGAATGTATGAAATAGAAACAAATCTGTGATACGAATTAAGCTAGCAGACGGGCCTACTGCAAGTTACATTCTGGTGAAAAACCTGCCTAATAGCCAGCAGCATAGATGGTCCATAATATCAGATTGTTCTGTATCAATTTAAAGCAGTTATGTTCCCGGATAATTTTAGAACACGTAAGTAAAATGACGTAAGATGTACTCTGCACAGACAATTCAACCGATCTCTTCGGTTACGATACACGGACCATGATCAGTTGGCATGTATCAATTCAACTGAGCGTAAAATGGATACGAATCATCGACTGCAATAAGAATAGCACGCAGACCCATTCACGCCCAAATGGACTGTCATGAGTTAAAAACAAACAAAAAAATTCAAACTTTAAACAGGTCGAGTAGGGAACTACCGATGCAGATAGTATGGATCTTACAGTGAGGCCCTCGGTCAGTTCAAACTTCACTGGTTCTGCGTGCCATTCTTATTGCAGTCGATGACTCACTCCTAATCCACGCTTAAGTCAACTGACGCATGTCAACTGATCATAATCCGTGTACTGTAACCGAAGAGATCGGTCGAAATGTCTGTGCAGACTACATCTTACGTAATTTTACCCGTGTGCTTCGTGGCAATTAGTCCCTCTAGTTTATCTGGAATTGGGGTAGAGAACTTACATTTCTTGAAGCTGGATGAAATAGATGGAGAGTTCACACCATACTCAGTAAATTACTTCAGGTAACTGTAACTACAAGTCACTGACGCGAGGTCTTACAAAAGTACTTCATTACATTCGGTAACTCATCAGATGTTCTTGATGAATAAATCATTACTGGGATACGCTGAAGAAAATACTCTCTATACTGTAATGACCGATTGCGAGAGAATTTGTTCGAGAGAAGAAGGCTGTTTCAGTGTGCTGAAACAAGTTTGCTTGAATTGCGTAGCTGCCTAGTGGCGATGGCAGAACCTATGTTTCCTTCGTAATCATTTTTTGTCCAGTTGTTTAGGCCAAGTAGTACATAACTCCGTTCAGTCAGGTCTTCCGATTTGATGTGTAGTCAGTTCTTCTGAAATGACAATTCTTTCTAAAATTCTAAATTTTCCTCCCTATTATATGACCTCTTCTTTTTTCTTCCGTTTTGCAGACATGTAAGGTCGCCAGTTTATCTTTCAATAATCCAATATTGTTGTATTTGCGTTTTTCTTCTCCAGGAATCTACTTTGAATGTACAGAAAAACAAATCAGTGTGGTCTTATTGAAAAGTGTTCTGAAGTTGATATTCCTTGAAGTCTACCCTTAATGCACACATAGAAGTTCCCACTTAATATAGTCGGTACCTTAGTTGATTTACTAACCAAGGAGCTGAAGCCAACGTTGACCCTGTTACCGAGTTTAAAACATCATCGGTTGTTTGCCGTAAATTTGTTGCGTTTAAGTTGATTGGAGAGCACTTGAATTTAGTCTTGAATTATTACACCACACACCGATATACTCACGAAGTGTGATTTGATAAACCACTAATAGACCTAATCGTTCAAGTCACTGTACAAAAATGAACTACAATTAGAACGTTTCTCTGGATTTGAAAGTCCGCCGTCCACTGGAGTTCTATTCCCTACTTCCTCTGTAAATGTCCATTATTTATGGTTTACTGGTCACCAAAAGTCGGGTTAAATGCCTAGCCATCTGGAGTTTCTACTCCAGTGAATATCTTTGATCAGAGCCACAAAACGGAAAAATATTATGCACCTCTCAGCAGTTGTGCAATGCGGTTAGATCACGTCACGTCACGGTCTAAAAGAAGTGTGGCAAAACTGGCAAACCGCATGACATGTCTCAGGTACCAATAAAAATTGTTGGTTTCCAGTCAGTCCTCCATTAGTTTGGAATTCACTTCATTTGATGATAAAACTACCATGAGAACACATTCCATTAGGGAATTATCGTAATTTCATTTCGTCCATTTGTACGCATTGATGTCTACTGCTTTCTACTTGTGCTTCATCTTTCAGACGCTAAGATGTTTACCATCAGTCACCGGCTACCGTCCGTTAGCCATAGTGGTCAAAACATCGGGACGATGGAACCAAGCGATTGGACTTGAATGGTATAGCCCCCGGCGCCAACGGGTACGACTGTAATTACTGGGACCTACTGCTAACCCGATTAAATTAGTTACCCCATTTTTGGGTAAGCTCTGTGGGCATGCCTTTCAATTGGAATCCTCGTAACGTGGTTTGGGCTCCGGTTTGGGGGCTCGGGCCCACAGTTGTGCGATGGTCGGTAATTTATGTCTCAATATCAAGCACGTTCAGCCAGGTATGTCGAGTGCTGTGAATAATTTGGACCAGATCTTGTTACCGGCTAAAAGAGCTGGTATACATCTGTTGGTGTACCCGTGACCCTATGTAAACAGTGGATAACCGAACAGTATATAAAATAATGTAAGTTTTCACTCCCCTCACCGCTAGAGTGAGAGTGATGACAACGGTTCTTCCTTTCTAACACTTACTAAGCTAGATATGAGTCAGATTAGACACGAATATGATGTGACCTTGCTGACCTGTCCAATGCTCTTATATATCCACCCTCGGACTGTTTCTCATCATTTCTCACTCTGGTTCCAAGTGGATCGAATCAGATCTACGACCCCCTAAGTTTTACAAAATCGAAGGACATGAACAAAAATGAAACAAAATAATAAACGTGATGCAAACAGTTAGAATGATGATCGTTTTAACGGAAGTGCTAGGGGAAGTCTATTTTCTCTAGAAAAGCTTTGATTTCCAAGACATCGTGAAAAATATTTCGTGATGTCGAATTCTCTTTCTGCTCAGTAAAAGTCTCTTACTGGGTCATTCTAATCACTGTGATGAAGAAGTCCAACGAGACTATCTGGATATGCGTTAACTGTTCAACGGGTCCCAGTGCTGATTTGGAAACAAACCGCCACCCATTTCTATCTTCTGGTGAGCTATTCATCAGGCTTAATGGCTGCACCTGTTTTGCCAAATCGAACATGACTGAAATATATCTCTAATTTGAGGCGGCACCGAAATCTCGTTAGCTATTCACCAAAGCCTTCAGGAGTATACCAGACTTTAGTTTGGTGTCATTGTGGGGGATTATCAGGCAGGAAGTGCGAGCATTCCAACTCTCGGCGGAATACCCCAACACAGGGGAAGGTGCGTTCAAAAACCCACGGTGAGCGGATGGAGAACGGCGTGGGCGACCGCATGAGTCATCGCTCGACCGGATCGGACCAACGGGCGAGACGTGGCAGCCGAAATAGAATGAATGACCAAATTGAAGGCGTGATTATTCCAACACTCTCAGGAATATATCGACACGGTTGTAGGGTACGTTCAAAGCCTGCAGTAGATAGACGGAGGACAGCACGAGCGACCGGACAAGCCATCGCTCAACGCACTCGGATAAACGGATGAGGAATAGCAGGCAGAATACCCCCGGGTAGAAGGCGCCAATCACACACCTAAACCGGGTGGAAGTGCACACTACGCGTGAACGGAAACCTGGGGGTATTGTGGACTGGAATGCTGACTCATAAACGCGAGCGCGCGCGTAGCATGTGAGCTAGCGAATTGGGCAATAAAGATTGTGCCTTACTGGACGCCTTTTCGCTACATCAAGACCACACTCGCCATTTTCCGGCAGGTAAGGGACGCGATGAGTAGTGACATATCGAGCATAGCCGTTGGCCCCCGGAACAGCATCATAATGGGTCGATCAGCCGACGAACACGAGCACCGAATCGTCGTGATTCTTCAACGAATCTGGAGTACGTGTTTCGAATGCGCTAGATTAAGTACCAGTTGCTCTCTCGGAGCATCAAACTTGCTTGTTTTTTGTCAGCATCGTACACCTTACACAAGTAAGCATTTTAAAATCAACCTTAGTTAGAAAGTTCTTTGCAGAAATGTATTTTATATACCGTCGTATGGAAACGATAAAAATGATAACTTACTAATCCAGTAAACATGCAAAAATTCCCCAATTTCACCAACAACAATTCAGTGCTGACTACCATTTACACGCTATTAGCTGCCTACCTGGAATGCATACGACAGTGTCTCAACGGTAATTTTGTAGTGGGTCACTTATATAAATTAAGCAATGTTTCTTGTATTTGTTTCTAACGTAATTCAAGGTTGTATGATCATTTCTAAATGGAGCAGGTGAACATTACATCACAGCTGACGCATTTGTCCTCCTTGTCTTTTTTCTGGCTCCATGGCTCTACTCTACAGGATATAAATTCGAGGGGATTGGAACGGTAAGCACCAAATCCATTATGCCAACCTGACATGTTTCGATGTCAATATTCTTGCAGTGAGAAGTATTCCGGACGAAAACCTACAGAAGCAACAATGGTGAATCAATCGGAACTACAAATAGAATTTCAGTAATCTTGAGCGCCGGTCTCAGATACTTTCATCGACCACCAGCTGGTTGTGTGCTCGGTCTAAATTAAATGTCTTATAACAGCTTTGTCTGTCTTCCTGGTTCCACAAACCACGAGAGGGTAGCATGCAGATGTCAACCAGGTTTTTACAATCAAGGACATTATATATACAACAACTAGCCAATCATATTTTGGCAGTTTTTTACTGGTTGATAAGTTGAGCACAATAACTGGGGCATAGAACATTGTTCTGTGTTCGTAGAGTTGCTGGCTGGAATTCATCCGACTGCATATCGGGATATTCTCCGCAGAACAGGTTGTCCGTGATGAACGTTGTCTACAGAAGATAAGTGAACGTGAGTTGTTTTCAGTTTTATTTGAATTCATTTGTTGTATTCAAACTGATTTCTTTTCCATAACTACTTTTTTTTCTCTTAAGGTTGATATCAAGAGTAAATTTCGAAACAGAAAGGCAACAAAAGACTACGAACAAGCACACTGTAAACAAATGTCTGAAAAGTCACCAGAGAGACACATAGATTAGACATTGATAGTAAACCTTGATGTTGAATATAGTTCTTCTTTTTGCATTTTTAAAAGTAACAGCTTCCCAAACTAGCCAAGCCAAATCTCGTTAAACCTATGCAGAATCGTGACGGTTTAACGGAAACTTCAAGATAAGAATAAACAACAGTGATGTTAGCTTCTGGAGAATTGTGAGTAGTGTTCGTTGAGGTAACAAGAACTTCTTGTTTTCCACCAAAAATCTAGCCAGTTTAGTGACTCTAAAAAGACCAGGGATAACAACGCACACCGTAAACCAACCATCCGTTAGGCTGTTAACTACCTGACTGTCTGCCATGAGACGGATATAGCTAACCAGGTTACAAAATATATACGGCGAGTAATTGAAGTCGAGAGGACACAAAATAACATAAAAAGATTGCGATAGATACTTTTGATCTGCAAATTCCGATGTATAACGGTAAAAAGACGAATGATTAATTCTTTAGAAGAGACCCAATTACGAAAAATCTGCACTTCGGCTGGAATCGAGCCAGCGACAGAAACAGTATGTTCAAACGCGGCAAATGCTTTACCAGCTGAGCTACGAAGCTATCTCGGCTGGTAGAGCATTCGCCGCGTTTGAACATGTTGTTCTCGTCGCTGGTTCGAATCCAGCCGAAGTCCAGATTTTTCGCAATTGGATCTCTTCTAAGTTATCAAATCTGCCAAACAACATATTAATGATTATTTCTTTCTTTCTACTCACTCTAATGAACAACCAGTCAAATATATTACAACCCTCAATTGTTCACTTTTTGTAAACTACCATTTAATTTGTGGCCAGTAGACTTCGCATCCTCTCCTGACATCTTTTCGGTCAAACTGATAGATAATTTCCAGAATGAAAACTATTTTACAGCGATGACCTTTGCAACACTATAATGGAAATTACGTGGCACAATAAATAATCACGCTACAAAAAGAGAACGCCCCTGTCCATCTCAACGGGATTATAAGATTACTCAATATTACAAAGACAATTTTGACACAATACTTCATAAAGTCTACATTCTTTTTTGGTTTTAAAATACCGAAGTCAATGCGGTTTGCAACAGCGAAATGTTATATGACCTTCCTTTTGTCCTTAATAGATTGATGAGGGTGGTTTTAAAAATGACCCTGAAACAAGTATGAAAACCATCAGGACGTTTAGTTTCTTGGAGAAAACTAATGCCGCGATCCCATTTTTCCCAATTTTGACCCTCACAAGTGAATCATGGCGGGTTAGACTTGGATTATTTAACTCTTCCTAAGGCATTCCTATAACATTTCAATGACTTCATAATCTTACCAGACGAAATTAACGCAAGGATTCTTGATTAGTTTTGGATCAGGTTTAATACCAATGGTCCATGGAACGGAAGCCACAGTCTTGTGACTGGATGTATATGCACTAAGGCATTGTTTTGCTCGACAACCACGTTGTCATGTGTACACAGTGTGATAAATGTTTACAAAATCAATCCACTGTGTTGACAGGAGAGTTGTTCTTTTCTTACAATCCAAAATGCTCATTTCACTCATCAGTTGTTCGTTATATGCATAAGTCATTACTGATCATCTGTCACTGATCTTTATAGCCACCCAGATTCAAGTTCTCATCGCTACCAACATTTGCGTACCCTCGCTCCAAAATTACTGAGGGGTGAGGCTCTACTAATCTCTTATGACTTACCCAAATTAATCCCCCAGTCACTCAGTACTTCGGCTGGGGACCTTCTGATAACGTCATCTATATGGTTTTTGTGGAGATACTTCACCATACTGTTGGTTCCCACCTCGAACAATTTTTCTGCACGCCAACCGTTTGACTCAAATGAGAAGTCATCATTGTTGATTGTAAGTTGTATGTAGGGCTGTCTCTCCGGCATACCTGGACTTCTCAGCTCGTTGGATTCTTGTTCCTATGCTTAAACCCATCTGACTGAAACTTCAAATATTGCAACTTCAAGGTTACAATTCACTGCAAGATGGAATTAGAAACTGTTTCTACTTGAAACCAGATTGGTTGTTCATCTGCCCTGGATTATCGATCTGTCCACTCGACGCATACATCCCAGCATGTGTAGGCTTCTCCACCAAGAGGTGCTGACCGGCCATGTGCGGTAGGTGTTCTCAGAGTGGAGGTAATGAACATCTTTGTCGTGGTCTTATGGTCTACTGCGGTCACTGTTGAGATCACCGTTGCGAACACACTCGGACTAAACGTACTTGAAGTCGTTTTTATTTGTCAGGACTCAAAACGATTTTATTTAATGGGATACACAAGAACTGGATACCTTTGGTCTTAACGTAGCAAAAATATCCATAGAATATTGTATGATCTTGTAGTTAAGTCTGAGTATGTACCAATTTCTAGTCCAATCACAGTGAAATTCTGGCGATCGCATTTTGTTAGTAATGACCACTAGCTATGACTAGCTGACAAACGTTTTAACGAGTGGCATTAATTTCAAAAACAGTGTAATTTTCTTAGATATACACACCTTTTAGATGGCAGGTGATACTTTGCAGAGTTTAGTTCATTACAAAGCAATCTGGTGGTCAGTATCTTCAGTTCCTTAGTTCTATGCCAAACACGATTTGGTCACAACGTGGTCTCTGCATTTACCTTTCTGTAAAGTTGCGGACAAAAGAAGAATGAGGGATAAACAACTAGACTTTTTGACTAATGTGATTTGAATAGCACTCACGATTTATCTCAACATTCTCATTCTCTTGGCCTTTTCAGTCAACCAGTTTCGAAAGGGGTTAGTTGAAAGTCTGTGGGAATGCAAAAATTTTAGTGCAGTCTTGAGTGAGGTTCAGTTCTGAATGGGAGTTCACAAGAAAGGCTTTACATGCTGTCATGAAGAAATGACTGGGACTCACATTAAAGTGAACAATGACAATGAGTCGATTCAATCTACTGGAAAGAAATTTTTGTACTTTGGCGATTAGAGGACCATCTGGTGAACAGTACTAAGTACAAGTCAGAGTATTTCTCAGGTCATACAGATGTGGTGACGTAGGAGCGTTTGCTTCAACCCTCCTCCAAAGACCAATTCTGCATCATCGTGAAAGCAATCACTATTACTACTCCGCTTTTCACGTCACACACCAGTTCAGCTACAGTTTGATTAACGTTTCTATAGACAGAATATATCGACGATTACCTCATTGAGTGGAGAAGAATCTATCGAGATGTCTAAAACAATTACTGACGCAAGTGCCTCAAATTGATACCTCCACTGCTCAAAGTGTCACGTCATCCAACGCAAAACGCCTCTGGAGAACAGGTCACCTAGTTTGTTCATATAGTTCAATCAAACTACTGTTATGTAGGCAAAATCAGAGATTATTGACTTATAACAATGCTGTACTGATCCACATTTACCAGCTGAATTTGTTGAGTGATTTAAGTGACCCCATTAGTTGTCATAAACCTGATTTCGGAATACCCACGTGTCTACTCATGTGCCTGTTGCATCTGATCCGCGTGTTTTGCTTGCGGAACCGACGAAATGTCAACAAGCAAAGAGAAACCTTCTTTTTACTCCGAAGTAGTCGAGCACTTTTAATTGTAAAGTAAATGTTGAAATATGATATGAGTTTAAGTGTTCTAGGAAGAAAATATTATGGAATATCTACGAAAAGTGTGTAACTGTTGAACCAATCTTTTACGACCTGCGTATAAATTTTATGACTTGGTGACACTGGTTTGACAAGAAAGACACATTCAACTTGGTGAATTGGTTACACATTTGTCTGTATCGCGCTTTAGATCTCGATTACCACTTACACAGTCATAGTCTACTCAACTACCACTGGTCTTCCTTTAAACCACTGCATACGGGCAGTAAGATTTATAATAGGACGGGTAACAGTTGTTTTATGACTGGGTCCAGTAAGTCACAATCATTACAATTCAAAAAATATATCTGTCTGGTGATTTTAAACGAGCACGGAATCACCCTGGTAGTCTTGATTCATAAATGCATCCTAATGATGGGAGAACCACTTTTCACAATAACTGAGAAAAAATGAGAGCTGAATACTGAATGCTTGCTTTCCAATAGTCATCCGGAAGCTAGTATTTCACGACCAACTGCAACTTCGTCTGGAGTTAACAAGTAGAAGTGTGTGATAGGACTGCAGTTAGCACCGACGATCGACTTATATACCAGGCCACCGTTTACAATGATACTGAACACGGTCCCTCTTTTGATCTGATAGCTCCGCTTGTGGCTGCAGCTGCTGTGATTCGTGTATAACTGTATGCGCAGAAGACGGTTGGCGCAATAGACAATATTCGACTGGTCACGTGATGATCGTTGGAATGAATTGCCGTCACGACTTGATCGATGCAAACAGGGAACAAACCACTTTTCGTAGTTTTTCCTATACACCGTCTAATAGTGCAGACCGTAACACAAATGGATTGGATATAACGTTACTTGGAGTACCGTTGACAGGCTACTTGAGTATATTTACGGTTACACCTACCTGCTCTGCTTACTGGTATCGGTGAGCTTACGGAAAGAGTGAGGATGAGTGGAACATTCGTCCTCGATCACAGAATAAACTTGAGGTTCTGGTTTAGACGTAAAGGTTTGTGAGGTCTTGTCCCATGATGTAAAAATCTAGCCCACCCACTTTATGGTCTCAACCACTACTGTTTCCGAGATTTAGCCTTCATCACGTTGTTGGATAGGTCGAGAAACAACTCAGGTTGTGGGTATATAGTTGGGGATATTGTGACTTCGCAGTTAAGGTTGATTAAGCTATGCAGTATGTGTACTGATGCTGCGATCACGTGATCTACGACTGTGAAAACTTTACCCGTTCAACTAAGTAAAGTCAACAGGTTTCGCCCAACAGACTGCGCAACTATTCGTGTGGCTGATTGGAAAACCCTCTTCTTAAATAGCAACGCACCGTTGAATTTGTACTTACTAGACTGTTTTCTCTTTCTCCTACAAATAACTACGGTTTTTGTATTGTTAATACATTTTTATCTACAACTTTATCTGTTGACGAAAGAATCAGTAACTTCCAAGCCACAAAGCTCGTGGTTACAGTGTACCGGTGAAATATTTGTGTACACAGTATTTTTTAATGAACACACGAAGCATAGCATCAATCAGTGTATAAAAATCACAATACAGTAACAGCCTTCACCAATACAGTCGACAGCAACTAATTTTAAATTACATTATTATTTCCGACCTTCAGGAATTGTGCAAATAAGAAAATGAGTAATTGGTTTACGTGGTCCACGCTACGCAATTTCAATACCGCCGATTCTTTGAGAGAGGATGTTTTGGTGTACGATGGAAACCGGCCATCCAATTTTAGTCAGTTGGTGAGAATTAAAAATGAAACAACAATTCCTTCAGACAATACGTATGCACAAGTGATCGATCCTAGACTCAACACTTCTAAAACAAAAACATCAACCAAAAAAGTTCATGAGACTGAACGTACTGGACGATTGAAGTTACGACGCGCTAGAGCAAATGCTCGAGAACGCACCCGGATGCACGGGTTGAATTCAGCCCTCGACGTACTACGCAAACACATCCCTCTATCCACAATTCCTGTCGAAACCGTGTCCAGTTGTAAAGTCGGTCAATTTCTGCAAGAGCCCAGTCGGATAGCCTGCACTATTTCAAACAGTCAGAAATTAAGCAAAATCGAGACCTTGCGATTGGCACACAATTACATCAGACTGTTGCTCACATTCTTGCGCAGCGAGCAGTCATGTACTGCACAGCAAATCATAGATTGTTTATGTAAGGGTCTTTCTCAAATTACAGCTAACCAGATTACATCTTCAATTCAAGGTAGTGATACAATTAATTATGGATCACTGTCATACTTGGGTTTTCCCACATTTTGCCCTAACCAAGATGCCACTGAGCAAAATTGTGACTCCCTAAATATTTGTCGACTATTAATGAGACGCAGTGTTGAGAACCAGCCGGTCAGGTATTCCGCTGAATCTGATACTGCTAACTTTCCCACTGAACTTGAAATCGAGTCAACTCAACGTCATTACTACAGCAGATTTATTGGAGAAAATGATGTACACGTGAACTGTTCACTTCAACAGAACCCTCCTGTGCCACAACCGTCGTCAAGGAGGAGAGTGACGGAAGAAACCCATGAAGACATGTTGGGTTTTCAAACAAAACATTCGCTTTTGAACAAATCATTCTCTGCTATTTCGTCGACAAATGTCCAGCACAATCAATTTCGTAATATATCCAAGGTAAACTGCGAACTGCATTTATCATATGATCGGAGTGATTCATGGATTTGAACTGATTCAGCTAGATTGGACCGGCTGTGGATAAACCAACTGTGGTAAACCCTCCTTTTTGTCATCACAATGAAAAACATAGCCGATAGTTTTACCCATGTACATGGTAATTACAACATAACAGGAAAAGTTTTATTTTGGATGGTATCCGATATCAAAGTTTGGTTATTTATACGTATGTGTGAGTTGGCACTGCCCATTTTTATAACAGCTGCCAGGCATAAAACGCATACCTATATTGATATACACGCATACATATACATAAATTGATGTTTCTTGTTTTTTTAAAAATCGTTTGTGCTATTTCAAAGTTTCTCTTTGATCACATGGGTAAGTGACATCTCATTGTGTCTACTGGCAATGTGATGGAGTCGGGTAACAATCTGCCAGTTTACATATTTTTGTAGTCGACCACAGAACTGTTCACAAACCAATCAGCGGTTGTCAAGTTTTTTGCTAGCTGACTGTGGAAGTGGTTTAGCCAATCCACTACGAAACTATGCTGGGAAAGGTTGTAAAAGTGACTACCTGAGGAACACCTCAGGACACACCATCAGCGAAAAAACGACGGCTTGGAGAAAAGTATTAACATTCTCAGCAGAATTGGGCCACTTATCACCCAGCGTTCTTAGCCCCAAGGGATAAGTTTTAGTCAGATTACTATATAAGGGCGAGAATATAACCACTGACATGCCTCAGGTTATGCAAACAGCACTTGAATGCATGTGTATGACCCTGAACTATCCATAAGTTGTCGTCAACCGGACGACCATACATCAAGTCATTCCATGTCTCATGTCGTTTACCAGTTTGCTTACAGTCAAGGTATTGACCACATAAATAAAACTAAGAGAAGCTCAAGTTGATATTAAATAAGTGTCAAGGTGGCTGATAAAATAACTAGTGATCGATCGGCAAACACAACACCGAGAACAAGAAACACGGTATCGTCTATCGTTCAGTCTGTACAGTAAATAGATAATTACTTTAGTTTATCCACTTAATTTATCGTGTTACTACAATGCGCCAATCTGATCTCACTCCCATTCTTAAGGCTGTATGAATCAGGCAATATGTACTGGCACTTTGTGGGCAGGAATTGATGGTGAAATTCATTTGCTTACGTTAATTTAATCGAGTGATTCTGATGGACTGACTAGTGTACTTATTCTTCTCGAATCCAAATTCTCTACAGAACACTTCTACAAAAACAGACAGGTTGCTTACGAGCGCCCAGTTAGCAAACGTAGACTTCCATACCAATTGAAAAGCGAATAGTCGGGTTCAGGTAGTCGGTTAAAACCTGAAGCAAACTGCTCTTGCTTCCGATTCGATACACCTTAAGGCCCACAGGATCGCTTGTTATATGTGACCCCTGGTGACTAATAATAAGTATTCAGTGGACTAATGTTCACAGAAACGCACTGGTTTGACACAGCTCTGCTTGGTAGGCTAATGCATCCCAGGCACGATACACAGTTAGTGAACAACGCGTCCACTATAAATTCGCACCAGTATGGGCATGGTTACATCACGAAACTGTTTAAACCCTCCAGCAAGTTTGTATCGGTCAGTTGGAGCATTTTTATTTCAAAATGTCTGATCATTCTGGATGAACGACTTTACTAATAAGTGTTTATGTGGTGAATAAGACCAGTAATGATGTGATTTAGAAATATTAATTCATTTCTTCCAAACAACTTGATAACTGCTCATAATTGGGCCGAATCATCATACAACAAGAGAATGTACAGGCAATCGTTAACCCGCTTGGCCTTGAACCTCCACGCATCTATCCACCCATCCAATTTTTGTGGTGAAGTCGTCACTCTAACATTCCACTCCGCAAGTTGCAGCTGTTTACCATATCTTCGTCGTTAACAGTTAGCGTTCACCGGTCAACTTAAGTGTAATAAATCGAGTGACATATTGATTGCCTGAATGAGGTGTTCAGATAAGTGGAACATCACCCACTGCGCCATTGACCTCACATTAGGCACGATTGAATCACTAATCCACAATAATCAAAATATCGTTCGACGAGTTAATGGTTTCTCTGATTTCAACTTGAAGAGAAGTCCTAATCGCGGGGTTATTGATTGGAGTTAACAGGACAGTTACTGTGTTTCCATTTCGAGACGATCGGGCAACCTGATCATTACTCACAAGTGAAAGTGGCTGAGCGTTCACATATGATAATTCGGTCGTGCCTAATAAGAAGTCAGTGGCGCAGTGGTAAACACGGTTGCCTCATGCACAGCGTGTCCGTGGTTCAAGTCCCGGCAGTGGCGATGATATGCACTACTGACAATCTCTAATGAGGGCGAAACCCGAGTCTCGTGCTTCTTTTCGAAAGGGACCGGCTGGAAAGCCTTTTGGAAAGTGACAGTTGCGGTCAGTTATGGGTGACGTTCAATCTATACGAAAATCAGAATCCCCTACTGCTCATCAGTAATGAATGATATGTATTTAGCAAGTGTCCTGTAACCGGCTGGTACGGAGACGTAAACAGTAATAACAATAAGACTTAGTTGCAACCAATCCGGGTGAGCAGATAGTTAATCAGTACACGCACGCGGAAGTGCAGCGAGTTACATCTGGGCGCCATGTCCCAAACAAATTAGGCTCGAGCAAACTAATGAATGTTAACTGCCCAGATTAATTTGTTTGCGCGCAGTTTATGCTGCCAATGAAACAAATCGGTAGGTCAATATCTTATAGGTTAGTGTACGGGCAAAACATATGCATATATAGTACACGTCCTATAAAGCCCATCATCAGAAAAAGGCAAAATTCGATTTCTTTCAGAGGCAGTCTTCGTTCGGGTGGAACCACACATTTTTTTACGTCGACAATAATCAAGCAACAATGTTAGTTAATTCCTGTTTACGGTTAACTTCAACCACATTAGTTCATGCTCCAGCATCGTCAAATTCAGAACAGGACGCCCACAAAACGACAACACATAATGGAATGCTGATTAAAGTCCTTTGGCGACTTCTTTCATGTACAAGTCAACTTCACAAAGGCTAACTTCAATTTCAGGTTCTCTGCGGAATATACTTAAAGTCTGTCTTCATCTATCAATTTGTTTACATGCAGTTAAAAGGTAACAATATAGATAGTTCTAAAGAAAATCAACGGATTCTTTGAGTGTACCATTCGGATTTCTCTTTTTGAAGGAAAAATATGCCCCATGTCCTTGTTCTCGATACTCAGGAGTGGTAACATTCTGCAACCTTTGTTAAGGTGTATGATGTACTTAGATTTCGTTTACCAAAATTAACTGAGATTGTAGTACTTGGCACATTCAGAGACGGCTTTTCAAACTCATAAATTGCATCAGAACAGTTTGTTGGAAACGAACAAAGATATTTGTCTTTTTGCAGATTTCTTTACTGCTTGCTGCTGAACACATTACCCGGAAAATAATTTTCATATCTTGTTTCAAGGGTTCTTGTATTTTTAACCATCCAGAAATTGTATTCGGTGGCAATAAAATAAGATTGATGTTTTCACAGTAATTTGTAGGCAGTCGATAATTTGGTTTACCGGCAACGTTTCACTTTGGACACAAAAAACCTCTTCAGGTGAGACAATCCAGTTAAAAAGGTGGTGAAAGGCTAGACATGGGCGACAAAACACATTGGAAAGTATTAGGTTAATTGTACGTACACAGGGCTCAATACCATCTTTGGATTGCCAATTAGAACAGAACGCCAACAGGCGAAATCGAGATAGTTGGAATATGCTTCAAAATGGTGGAGAATTCAGAACAACTTTTATGTAATCGGCCCCTTGGTTTGTTGCTAACGTTTTGCTACTGATGCAAAAACTTCGCCATACCACATGTTTGATGGTACAAAAATTAGCATTGGTGTGTAAGATGAAAGATTATCGAGAAGTATTTGAATCGTTCGTTGTTTCTTTGTCACTCTATCGCTGAGACCCCTCTACTAACATTGGAGAAGTAAACGGGCCATCTAAATCTTGCTCTTTGCTGGATGCTGCATATCACAGAGTGCATAACTGTTGACATTACTGCGCTTGGAATACGTGTTGTCTCTAATTACCACAGATTCCAGTCTTTCATCTGTTGTTCATCAGAACCGCCAGCTTTTCATTTAGTTTCTTCAGTCTGTGACACCGCCCTTCCCTCATAACCTAATTCCGGTCCGAAAGTGCTCGGTAGAACAAAACACTTTCACCACAAGTGAAACTAGTTTCTACTGGCTATCCCGTTGTCAGGTTTTGTGGAACGTCTATCCGTTTATCAACGACAGGATGCAAAAAGTCGGTGAGCTCACTCAAAAGCAAACTCATACTGACTTCAGGTGGCTCGGGGAAGTCGACCGGTCAAATGTTGTCTGCAGCAAATGTCCCAATACGAAGTTCCTCACCGACTTCACTTGACTTCCCATTGAGTGGACTTCCTTTTTATAGGTGGATCGTTTAATCCAGTTTTTATCAACCGACTATAAGAGTCTCCGTTAATTTCACCCTGTTGGATTTTGAGGTTACCAGATCCATTTCTTTAACTACCGATACATTTGGTTCATCGATTCCTCGGCGCATTTCTCATTATGACATCATTCATAGGTGGCCTTGTTAATACTTATTCAGACTGCTAATCTATCCGTCCCGTTGACCTGGAAAACTTTTTCCGTTTTTCCGCAAAATTAATCTCTTCTTTGTGGTCACATAGTAGGCCAAATATACCCCTGTGGTCAGTGAGAATAAGAATAAGTTGATAAACATGCTTTCCAAAACTCCATCTCAAAGGTCATTGTGATTCTAAAGATCAGTTAACAGATTTTGCTTAAAGCGTGGGGAAAATCCAACAACAAGTGAACAGAGAGGTGGATACCAACTCAATATTATCCACTCGTAGGGTGGTTTAAACAGTCTGTCAGTGTTGACTCAGTACGGTTGGATTGTACGCTGGTGCGTAGGTCGATATTTGGCCAAAGGAAAGTTTAGGAACTTGGATGGATTTGTGGCAACCAAACACAAGATGATGCAGTTGAATGGCGATCGCTTCAGTTGCCACCATGTTTTGAAGTTGCACTGATCTTGATTACTACATGGGCACTCTGCAGATGATGCGAAAAAGCTGACTAGGGTTCACGTTGTGGCTTATGTGTGCCGAATTCTGTATACTAGAGCCAGTGATTAGTTTTCTGACTGCATTTCTAAGCCATGTTGTTGCTTCTTTAAGCCTCTACCAAGCTGCTTTGTCATGTGCCCAATATAGCCCGCTGTACAGCCGCAGGAGATAAAGCAATCAACCAGCTTCACGGCAAGTAAAACGCTACAGATATGCAGCCTTTAAAATACTTTTAAACGGCTTATTTGGTTATTCTGATGTTAATGTCACCGGAATTGAGTTTCCTCGGATATCAGTTGCACTTGGACAGAATGCTTAAACCAACGAACACGACTGCTGTTTCGTAACGTTAACACTGTCGGCGTCAGAAGTACTACATATAGCCCTGGTGACCTCGAACTCCCTGATGTGTTACTTTTCGCCTACGAAGGTACAACAAAAATGGAAACAAAACTTTCGATACTACACCGACTCGGTTGGCTGGAAGCTGAGAACATACATTCCAGTTTAACAACAATCAAATCTGTACCATCTGAACGCGGATACTCCCAGTCGATCGGATGACGGATGAAACACTGTATATAGCTCCAGTGCCCAGGTTTATCCGTCAGTGCAAAGTCCATAACAAGTCATCAATAATAGGTCTGATGCACGTCGAGAAATGAAATTTCAACTTCGATACATGCGCCTAACCACTTGCATGTCAGCCGGAGCGAGCTACACCTCATTTGTTAGTGCCGTACGACGATCTTTCCGCCGTATTGTTACTTTGGTAGTTACTATGTGACCGTGTGGCCTATAATTGAGATTGAGTAACGCAATTTTACGCAGTTGCAAATGCAGCTGCAAAAAAAGGTGGCCATATAAACCTTTTTAGATCAAGTCGTCAGAAGTGGTTTTATAGGGTGGACGCCTCATTTGTTATAATGGTAAATAATTCTGGGATTGACAGAAGTTGTCTATACAAAGAGGTAGTGTGATGAGGACGAGCGATCGCTCCATACTACTCACATCAACACTGTTCAGTAGCGTGGCGACAGCATGGAGTTTGCCATCAAAGTGGCCGCAAGAAAAACACCGGAAGAAACATCACACCAACACGACAGTGCAGTATGCCATAGAATAGTTCTGGGTACGCAAATGAGCTGAGCATTAGCGTCTGTAGCAGCCGGGAACTCCTAGGTCGATTGCCATATGCAAATTAGTGTTTTGTTTCTCGTTCTGTTTGAACACCTAACCCGTGTTAGGTTCCTAAATAAACAACCTTTGAGCCATCCCTGTTCTTGGCTCACAACAGTAGCCTTTGTTCTGAGGAAAGTTGCAAGTGAGTTACCATATGCGTACAGTATGTGCGGAAGTAATTGCCTTCGACTATCACAGTCGCAACCATTATTTTTGTTCGCAAGTTTTCAAAGTAAGTGTGAGGGTGTCACATTATCTTTGAATTATAACCTAACTAAATTGTGGCAAAAATTGTTCAGTAAAGTAAGATATTTGTTTTCCAATTCATAAATTCCCATACCATTCACTCCCACACGTTTGTTAACCGGAATTCCAGTTTACAACGCAGCGATAGCTTCCATTCAAACGTCCTGTGAACTTCCATCTAGTTCTGTGCGCTTGGCTGATGCTTTCTGTTGTGGATTTCTGCTCGCTATTTTTTCGCCCGTTTGCCCGATTTCGTTGACTGATGACCCTTTCGGCCGTACTTGTTGTCCGCAATCCATCGGCCATGGGCTTTGGCTATATTTCACCACCGCATTGAGATATTCTTCCGAGTGTTAGAATAATCACGCCCCTGATTTGGTTACTCATCGCACCAGCCCGTTCTTTAGGGAACTTATCGGGATTGTGTCAGGGTGTCAGGTGTTAACCGTTGATCCATCGCCCACAATAACCTTGGTAAATTTGGAAGCTCGTATTTTTGCAGTTCGTGATTGTAAATGGCCCGCTCAATTACATTTTAAATTTGTCAGCACCGGGGTGGGATTGGAATAAATGGCAGTCGTCGAAGTCACAGTCAGCTCTGTACTTCCACATCGACGACAAGCTGGTCGTTCTCCAGGTGTATCCGGTCTCAGATATGTAACAGTTCATTCAGTCCCAAAGTCAACGTCTTCGGTTTGGTTCCTGCCAGTGAATGTTCACGTATTTCGCATACTTGGGGGTCTTGCTGGTGATTGGTCAAATCTCCCTGTCGGCAACCAGTAATTCGTCCACGGGTATGGCTTTAATCGACAGGTAATCTTCCTGATATGGTAACGACAATGCGTCAAGTACTTCATTATTTCTTCCCTTGACATATCCAATGGTGAAATTGAATTTTTGTAGCCGAAGTGCCCAGCGCGCCAGTCACCCGTGCGGATCCTTTGCCATCTTCAATCAGACTAGGGGTTTGTGATCCGTCTTAGCATGGAAGATGGTCGCCATCAGGCAGATCCTCTACTTTTCTATCACCCAGGCGATAGCTAAGCACGTTTTCTGTGATGGTGTACTTTTTCTCCGCTACCCTCAGTAATGGACGATTGTGAAAGAACTGCTTCGATTTCGATATCACTCGCATCCATTGATACGGTGAGTGGTTCATTCAGTTTGGGGGTAGTAAGGCATCGTTGAATATTGGCAGCTTCCTGCATGAGTTGGTTGAACGTCATCTACAAGTCTTCATTCCTCAGCAGTTGGAAGAGTGAATAAGCTTTCTGAAAGCATCCCGACATAAATTTTTAGTCATGAATGACCATTCCAAAAATGGACCTCAGTTGCTGCTTAGATTTCGAGGCTGGAAAATTCCTGGTGATTGTCAACTTCTGTAGAAATTGTTCGATCTTTCTTTTACCAGATGTTTGTCTCAAGCAGATGATTGTACTCTGAGTGATTTGGCATTTCTTACAGCTCAAACTGAGACCTGCTGCGTCGAGTCGTTGTAGCACTGCTCGTTGCCTTTTTGTGTGTTCCGATACCGTATTGGAGGATTTAACAATGTCCTCCCTATACACGGTCACTCCTTATTGAATGTGAGCCAAGAGATACCTGAAGGTGACCAGGGCATCGCGAAGGTCAAATGGCATTCTAAGGAATTCATATTGTTGGGCATTCACACAGAAGACGGTTTTCACCCCTTCTATGAAACTGGTAAGTGCCAGTAACCAGAACGCATGTCTGTGAGAGGTGTTATATTGGTTTTGTGCAGAAGTGCAAAAGTCCCTTCCATTTGGGGTATTACTCGGTTCAGCTCCCTAAAATCGACACTAAATCGGTAGGTTCCATCCGATTTTTTAGTCAGCAGACCCAGCGACGAAAATGGGCTGCTTATTTGTTGAGCTATTCCCTCCTCAAGCATTTTCCTTGGCTGTCACTCCATTTCTGGGACCCAGCTGAATGGTATCACCCGACATACTGATCTACACTCCGTACCTGATTGCAGGTCTATCGAATATTTGATCCACGTACGAAATCTGTACTGGTAATCCGTATTAGTCAACAGCTGAGCGAACTCATCAACACACTGCTTGAAGACTGAAAAAGGACACTTTTGTAGGGATTTTGTAGCGGTCCCGCCCACTCAGCATTGCCCACTTGCCAACTCGCGATAAAATTTCAGGGCATCATCATCAACACGTAGCTCGTTCTTCTCCAGGTCTATGTACGCCTTCAGTCGACATAACAGATCAGCACTTTCTACCGTCTTTTTCAAGCTATCAGGTAATAACATTGCACTATTTGTCTGAATTTCAACACTCCCAGTTCCCTCTACTTTCCACGCCATCCCTCCAACCGCGATTAAATTCCAATTAGCGGACTTAACAGACAATCCTTGTACTTTGTTTGTAATTGGTTCCCACACCCAAGTATCTAATATCGTGATCTTTTGTTCCCTCTCGATCAGCAATTTTACCCATGGAACGCCTCCATGGCAACCGGTTACCACAGGGAAACAGAAATAAAAACATCTGTTGGAGTGATTATGGGTCAAATATCTCACCCTGTTACGAACAAAACAACGATTACGGTGTGGCTGTTCGCGTGCAATGCAACTTTAAGTATTTAATGATTCCGGATTTGTCTTCGAACTTTTCACCGCTCTTGTCGGTTGCTCAACTTTCTTCTCAAAATCACTGACTTTTAGCCGTCTGACTTCCATCCGTACGGGTAGACGTTGCGCAATTTGGACTAGCCAGTCGTTATCTGTGATATCACGAAACTCATCCATCCAGACCTTCTCCTACGATTCCGGCAGCAAGTTCTGGATAAAACGCTTCCCCACTATGCCATCCTTCGTTTCTCGTTCGCTTCTGACAAACTCAACTTAAACCGCCCAACCAAGTGTTAACGGTAAACCAGGGGTCTTGAGTATCGCAATACCCGAGGTTGTAGAGACGGTCCATTACTCTCTGTCGGTCTTGTTCTTTAGTAAACTCCTGGACCAGTGCCGTCTGTGCTTGTTGATACGAGACTGTGGTTCCTATATGTCTACTCAAGGCATAGACGGCCTTTTTGTTGTAAACCCTCTTAAACGGTACACTGGTTCGAACTCGGTATAGTGGTACGCTCGATAAAATCGGATTCTCGTCCCGGTAATAATTCACACGAAAATCTCGGACCCGAATAGTACCGCGACTGTTCCCGTAATCGCTCCCAAGGCAAACCAAAAGACGCGTTCAAAACAGGAAGCTTTGTTCCGATACAAAACGTGTGCCGGGTAAGGCGACAAGTACAAGGCATTTATAGGGCACGTCATGAGCACACATTCCCACCATATCATGAGAAACAGTTAGGACCACACATGTGTATAGCAGTATAAAAAGTCTCAACCGAATTTGAACAGTTCTGCTAGTTCGAACTGAGTCGAATGATTTTTTTCTCTCGTTCTCACGACGGAGGCGCCCCTGGGACGGTCACAGGGTGGGGCGCCCTAACACTTTTTCCGATCGATGAGCAGTATTTCCAGTGCTGTCACAAGTTGTGTCTCACCTTTTAGTCCATTACACGCTGCATTCGCTTCACATTCTGGCAGTCAGTCTTCCACGGATCCATTCACGAGTGGGCTTGGCCACGGAAGCTTTATCGCGTGGTGCTCAGGTTACGGCACCAGTGTAACGAAAAGTCGTTAAATAAGACATGATCATTAGTGTCCAATTCGTACGCTCCCACGCCACTCACGTTTGTGAACCGGAATTCTAGTCTACAACGCAGCGAGGGTTCCAGTTAAGCGTTCTGTGAACTTCTATTTGCTTCCGTGCGTTCGGCTTACGTTTTCTGTTGTGGGTTTTTGCTTGTTATTTCTCTTCCTTTGAATCAGTTTTGTTCAGTGACAGTTTGTTCGATTTTTCCTGTGGTCCGCAATCCATACATTAACAACGTTCACCATACCCCAGGGCCATGATGATAATCCACTGTGTTGGAATAAATGGGTCTCTGATCAGATTACCCATCATAGTATGTGGAAAATCTAACTTTCTCTATTTCCGAATATCTATATAAAGTCGAAAACAGAGACCTCAAAAATGCCTAGTGAGATAGGTAAGCATGCAAGGATACCAATTCAGCAGTCCGCTCAGAAGCAACTAAGTACACGGACTTATGGTGGCTACAAATGGTTTTCCTTGAAGCCGTTGCTTTCCGCATAAGTACAGGCTGAGTCAAACTGTGTGCATTCAGATTGTTGTTCTAGTCAAGCCGGTATATCTCTTGATTAGGCCATTTGCGAGTAACAATGGTTCTACACTGTCTTTCCCTTCGTGTGAATCCCCTGTAATCAGTTCGCACGGTCGTCTACGTCGAGAATACATTGTCTTGCCAATTAACATCATACATTTCAGAATCATTGAGTTTATTGTCGAAAACCGCCTGTATAAATATGTATAATGGCAAGTTAGCATAACGTGAACGCATCATTATTGTATACACTATCTCAGATCGCTCAATTCAGATTTTACAAAGTGTGGAAAACCCACACAAGTCACGTAATGATCTTCGAACTGGTATGCAGGACTTATTCATTGCACTATACCAGTATTATATCCTTGTCCAGCTTCCTACAAGATGAAAAATGTCCGGTACCCCAATCTTAAACCTTCTTAAGAATTTTGGAGTTTGAATTGCCGCCGAATAATTTGGATAACCCATTAGACAAAAACCGAAGTGGTACTTTTTAATCGAATTCTGTGTTTGACAAGGAAAGCAAATAAATCCAATTCCAGTGGACAACTGACAAGTGGAACAACATAACTGATAACGTGACAATTGGTTCTCGATAAATTTGCAATCTTAGACTTTGTGTTTTCTACAAACTAGAGAGCGGGTGAGTACTGATAAACGTTCAATTTCCCGAATTCCATCTGTTCGTTCTGTGACAGTTTACCGTTTGGAATTCGGAAAGCGGGTTATAGTAACGAGCGCCCACCGTTCCATTTGTTTACACAGTGTTGCGGAACATATGTTGCCCCTTGCTATCTGTGATGATTTTCTACTATTGAAATGACGGGAGGGGGTGAACTACTGATTGGCACATGGAAAATCAAAGCAAACAAAGTGGAGGGCAATTGTAGAGCAAAGTCATATCGGAAGTTGTTTTTCTGCTATCTATGAATATGTATGGTGTCTGTTTATAATATATCTTCTCTAAAATATTAGTGTAATCGGGATATCAGCAAGCGCGGTTGCTCAGTAAGGTTCATGATGAACACGAATTTTTGTGTTCATGTGTATTGGCTCTCACTTGCAATTGTGGAACTGGCGGAAAGTATCAGTTGAATGTGCTGGTATTTGACCGTCGTTCGTCTCAGGATTGTGACAAGTAACAGCAAAACTTCAGCTAGAATACCGCACTGTTTACTGTCGACTGCATTTTAGTTACACCCATGTTGATAAGCACGCAGGATTCTTGATAGGCTCATGTAAATTCATGCAGTTTTGTGTTCGCGCCGTAGACCATAACAGTAGTAACTGATTTGTGATAGGAAAAAAGAAAGAAGAACTGGTCAAAGTGCTTTGCGGTTTTAGCTGAATTAGTCATTGTTTTGGTGATTTAACAAGTAGAGTTATCCGCGGTGAAATTTGGATCAACAATTTTCGTGGAAGATGTACTAAGATCACCGTCTGAGAATACGCATATGGTAAACAAGCGACGTATGCGTTCATCATGGCTGGTTCTCGATCTGAACACGAAAGCATTGTAAACTTCCTGTTAATCAATGTACTAATGAGTGTTGTTGAGTGGATGGCTTACTTGCCTTTCTCAGTAATAACTGACAGCAACAAATGAGCTAATGTGTCCGCTTAATCTTTATTGGTTTTCATTCCACAAGATCTCATGATCGAGCCCGACATTCGCTTAAGTTAGAACAACTACCAGAACTTCTAGTGGAAAAGAGATTTGACGGAATGCTTCTAGGCGATGTTCGTTAGCTTTCTGAATCTGCTTATAGGACAACTGATCCATTAGGCAGGAGTTGCGGCTTTCAATCCGAAATTTCTTTGTTTGCATATCAAATAAGCCACCTCTGAGTAATGAAGCTGAACGAGGACCAAACTGGTTGCTAATGGGAATCGAGGGCTATTAAGACTGTTTGAAATTCCAACGAAAAACTGACGAAATTGGCGGTGGTCAGTCAGTCATTGAGCGCTTCCAGACGATCATAACTAATAAATTAACCCCTACTGAGTAGCCTACAAATGAAGACAAAAATAAACCACTTCTTAGCGGAACGCAATTAGCATTCGTTCCATTCATAATGTGATACTTTCACAAGAGAAGTTTGTAATGTGAACCACCACTTATTCGGACTGGTTCCAACTGAGTGCCATTAGCGCCGGGTTTTTTGTCCGATTCCTCTTTCGTGTTCTACAACGTCAACATAAAACAGCATGATATCCGTCGTCACATGATGTTTGGTGAGTGCTTCAATACTTTGGCAATCTGTTGCTTTGTCTGAACTGTCCAAATCATAACGGCAGCATGTCGCTTCTGTTCTCTGTTCAGCACGGTGTACTTCATGGCCTTCTGCTGGAACGATTACTTAGAATGCACATCTTATACTTGAATTATAAGTCGATCACGTGACGAACTGTGAGTAAGTCCCACGCTCAGCGATCGCGCTGATGCTCAAGGAAGTTTGGCCCAGTGTTGAGTGATGCGTCTCGAACAGTACAATTTCACAGAGCAATATATGATACAAATGGCCGTTAGCATGAAGGTAATGAGGGAAGTTGGTGATGAAGGCTACTCACTTTCCAGTAAGGGTTCATTTTAATGGGTAAAAGCGTGGACGGTGGCACACGGCAACAGTTGTTGAATGTGGTGAATAATGGATAACATTCAAATGAACTGACAACCTGTTTTCGTCTACTGCATACGAAACACAATAATCTTGCATTGGACTAACGCAATAGGATGCTGACTGCACCGGCTGTATCGATAACGTGACCAGTGAGCAAGGCGTATCTAGTAACTTCGGAGACTGACTGTTTACATGTTTTAGTAACATTGCTGTTTTCCGGTAGTCGGACTTCTGCAACCACCTGGGAAATTTTCTTACGCTTTGGAAATTATGTACCCTTCAGTTTTGTCTATGCAATTTGCTCTGCATTTACACATAAACGGGTAGACATTGTGTGAGATGGCACTGACAGGCTGGTCGCAATCAGTCGACTGAAGCCAACTCTGTACGCTCAGAAATATGTGTTCGCGACTTAATGGACTTAATGACCAACCCTGACTACCGATTGGCCACCCATCCACCCCTAATTGCTTGATATAAAATAAACGATTTATGTTAGTTTAAGTGTGGTACTGATGAGTCAGTACGAAATGCTTGTATCTACCACTTTTCTTGTTCCACCTCTTTTTGCTCCAACTCCTGAAAAGAATTGACCGTTTCATTTTTTTACTGCGACTTATTTTTTCACTTTTAGCATCAACCGGGCAGACCGAAACAAACGTATAAAGTACACGGTTCTTGTAAGATATCCGCACCAAATTTGTACGAATGAAGTCAAACAGTTTGTGCGTCGTGTTTAACATGTTATTGATAAATGGATTGGGAATAAAACAACGTTATGAGTAAGCTGTGGCAATCTACGTTTCAACCACCTCGGGTGGCCTTCCTCAATTTACTGATTGCCTGTCCCTCGACTTCGGCAACCTTTGCTGAATCCCGGTGGTTCTTCCATTTCTCGATCCTCTCACAAACCCCTATCTCTGACCCCTTCACAGTATTAAACACCATATCCCGGGTGGTTAATTTGGCCAGCAGATAAAAACATCAGTAACTGTTAAGGCGCCCACCCTGTGATCGTCCCAGGGCGCCTTCGTCGTGAGAAAGAAGAAAAAAACCACTTGACTCAGTCCGAACTAGCGGAACTGTTCAAATCGGTTGAGACTTTTTATACCGCTATGCACATGTGCGATCTTGACTCTTTCTCATGATGTGGTGGGAATGTGTGATCATGACGTGCCCTATAAATACCTTGTACTTGGCTCCCTAGCCGCACACGTTTCGTAGCGGAACAAAGCTTCTTATTTTGAACGCGTCTTTTGGCTTGCCTTGGGAGCGAATAGGGGACAGTCGCGGTACTATTCGGGACCGAGATTTTCGTGTGAATTATTACCGGGACGAGAATCCGATTTTATTGAGCGCACCACTATACCGAGATCGAACCAGCGTATCGTTTAGGAGGGTTTACAACAGTAACTTGTATGGGTTTTCTTCAAAACACAACCTTTTAGTTCACGTTCGTTACTACCAATTCCGTTCATTTTGTGAAATATTACTGCATCTACCCCACTCCTCCCTTATATACATAAAGTTTCTTTCCCCAGGCGTTACTGAAACTGACCACTGCCTCCAAAAACCCACGAAGTTTGCAACATTTTGGGTGCAGTCAGGAAAACATCAGTGTACTCCCCTTAGTATGTATGTAGTATTTGCAGAATCTCCCTGCTATCTTTGAATCACCGTAGGCATACTGTTCTCTCCAATTTCTTGAAACAAAAGCGCAACACAGTCCTCCTTCTTACACATCACAGCTGATTGGCAAATCTGCATTTCTTTGCCGGCTAGTGTGTTGGAAATGGTCCAACAGATCAACACACAGTCTGTGGTCACGATCGAAAACCAATCGACAATGAAAAGCAAGGACTTAGCGCGTGAAGCCTGGTGTATTAGTACCGACCCTGGAAAATAGAGTACAGAGAAAAGCACGTCAGGCTAGCGGGACACTTAGCGAGTTATGATTGTAGCCCCGGGACAGATGTTACAAATGGAATAGCTTGACTAAAACGAAAGTAGGCAAAAAGCCAAGATCATCAAAATTGTACAAGTGAATGCGACTATCAAAAATACCATTTATTATAGTCGCCACAAGTGTGCCGATACCGACGAAAGGGTGCTACTATGAGAGCAGGAATGGTTCGTTTTATGAGCTGTTATCGTAATTGAGCAGACAGTCAACGAGCACCTAGTGGTGAGTGACTGTTCAACCAGCACACATTTAAAAGTGTAGCTACTTGGGACCGAGAACATTGTCGTTCCGTGTAAGTTCGCTGATATTCATTGTCTCTATTTATTTCAGTAGTGTATGTAGCTTGTGTTTTATTAAGTGACTCAATGAATGAAGAAAAACCAGATTCAAATCATTCTGCAGTTCAAGGCTATTGATCGTTTTTGGGACTTTGACACTTATAGTTCAGTGTTTTAACTTATGTAACTTTCAGCTATTTGGCTTCTGTGGTGCCCGTTTACCGTTCAGATTCCATGAGGTAAGTGGTTGCAAAAATACTTTTAAATTTTAGCAGTCTTGTCTTCGTTAACCAGAAAATCAGTGTTGATCAGTCCGCAACTTGCTAGCGCAAGAAAAGACCGATCTTTGAGTGTGTCTCCTACTCTTCAGAAATTATAAACCGGAATGTGAGAAGTTTTATCGTGCGATTGCGTGAACTGTACATATGTATCCCCGAATTAGACATACTATTTGTTTGGGGGTTCACTAAGTACCATTCGACTGAGACATCTGTGCGGTTTAGTTGGGTTGCATGATTCTGTGAACCTCATGTCTGTTTAGTCAACGAAAAACAGTAATTAATAATTTTTCATTCCAATGTGGTGACAAATGAATTATGATTTTCGTACGAGTTGAAGAATGGGTATACAAATTGAATGAAGCAAACGGTTGTTGTAAGCTTGTTAACGATGATTGGTTATTTAGAGTTAATGATGGTTAGATGAACGTAAGGCGATCACACTTTTGACTTTCTAATGCTACGTTTCTTGACGAACGCGTGAGAATAAGTAACAGACAAGGTTTCTTGTGGGTGACAAAAGATAAACAATAATTTATCCGTATCACTACTCTAAGTAGGACTACAGTTGCATAGTTTACACTTGTCGATTAAGGTGGCGAACGCTACGTGACGACGTTTCTCTTGCTTTTGTTTTTGGAAAAAAGCCGTGGTTAGTGTTGGATAGTTATAAGTATTAACTGTTTCAAGGTAAGTACCACCCACAGTTCACTAAAGATTTCGGAATTTAGTTTCACGTTTCATATTGCCTAATCTGGAAGGAGGAACTATGAGCCCGAATGTCCTAATTCCATGAGCCCATCTTACACGTTGACCAAGAATCAAACCTTAGTCAAAGTATGGCTGTTGAAGCAAACCTGTTGATCATCACGTGACTGTGCATGGTTGTGGAAATGGTGGCACCGCTTAATCAATTAAGACAATTCACCGATTAGTTCACGCGGTAGATCAGCGTCAAATAGCTGGAACTTGCTCGTCACAAGTGAATCCGTTCAGGTGAGGAAAACAAACGAATAAGGAAGAACAAGGATAAATGAAATAAAGTGAACAAGCCATAATTGTGGATTTTTTCAAAGTAAGTGTTACTGTGATGGACCGGTAAAAAGAAAACAAATGAGTGGTATCCAATCGCCGTTGACTAGTTTGACAAAACTATCCGAAATAGCATAACACAGAGCTTCTGACCGTGATCAGATACTTCGTATGAGAGCAACAACACTATAGAATCTGTTAGAACTGACAGGTTGTAAGCAGTCTAACAGGATATCTGTAACCTACTTGATTCGAGCAGAATAAGACAGAATATATTGCACGTTTACCCAGAACAAACCGGTTCTGTATAAGATAAATCATTTATTAACAAACAAGTGCAACTTACAGCCAAGTAGAGTTTGTGCACGTAAGTTAATCGTGTGCAATTGGTGACTTATAAGGTATTAGCGCAAACAGTTAAACTGAGCGATGTGGAAGCGAACAAGTCGGAGTTCACTATTTCATTGAAAAAATACGTCGTGCTAAGAACAGAGATAATGGTGGATACGTTCGTATTCCTATAGACACGAAGGTAACATACTGGATAGGGTGTTGGTTTCCCGTTTGACGTTCTGGGGTTTCAGTTTTCGAATTGCGTCTTGTCACCACATGACACAAAACTTTCAGCAGCTGAAATTCTCTCACACTGATTCCACCAAGACACAACAAGCCGTGGATACCTGCCATCATGTAGTGGATTATCTTACCGGAAGTGCGAGTATTCCAACACTCGGCGGAATACCTCAACGCAGGGGGAGTTTACATCCAAAAGCCCACAGCAAGCGGATCGAGGACAGCGTGGGCGACCGGATGAGTCATCGCTCGACTGGATCGGACCAACAGGCGAGACATGGCAGGTAAAAGAGGATGGATGACCAGACCGGAGGCGCGACTAGTCTAACACAGAGGAATATCTCGACACAATAGATAGATGGCGGACAACACGAGCAACCGGGCGAGCCATCGTTCAACGAAATCGGACAAACGGACGAAGAATGGCAGGTGGAAAAACCCCCGATAGAAGGCACCGATCACACACATAAACCGGGCAGAAGTACACATGACGTTTGTACGAAAACCGGGGGGTGTTGTGGACTGGAATTCTGACTCAAACGTAAGCGCGCGTGTGGCATGGTAACAAGCGAGTTGGACAATAAAGATTGCACTTTATTGAACGCCTTTTCGCTACAATCGGGCAATTGAACAAAAGCAAATAATTCGAATGTTATGTGGTGTAAGTTAGGTGAACAAACTGACAGAAATGACCGGGTAAATCAACAAAGTTAGCAGACCACTGAGAAAGAGGTGCATTTCTAAAGAATGGCCAGTTCATCAGAATTAAGTTTTACAAATAGAAGTGATATTAAAACCGTGTACTAAAGGAATGAAATATGTTACATATCTGGGAAATGATAAACGCGCTAAGTGTTAATGTCAAGTGAAATTAACGCGGGCTGTGCAATGTGAAGAAAACTCATTAGCTAATAAGCGGGTTACTGCTTCAATTGGTTGATAAGTGGCAGTTTAACGGCTTGAATTGGTAGGCGGGACAGACTTGGGGAAGAATGGGTGCAAGGCTAAAGTTTGAGTACAAGGTCTGGCGGAAGCAACAATTTGACACCAGAACTTCACAAAAAACCTCACCAAAATCGGTAACAGATAAACACGTAAATGGATGTGACTGAACGTTTGAAAAGGATGAATCAACTGTGTCTAATGAGAGTTCCACAGGCTCAAAACGAGCAATGCTATTGATCAACTCTACTCAAAGCAAACTTCCAGTTAAACGCCTGTCTGGGCCGGACTAGGTGAAAAGTCCAATTAAACTGTGAAAGATGTGATGCCGAACTGTAATCAAGCTCAGTTTTTAAATAACGATAGAATATCAGGTAATTCCTTGGTTAAGCCACAACAAGTTTAAACCAAAAGAGTAATCGATTTCGCAAAGTTTCGACCTTCTCGGACAGCCTTTATTAAGCTAACAGTTACTGTGACAAGATTTTATGCCCAATTCAAGAGCCACCTTGTAACAAGATCAACCAGTCTAGGAAGTGGCTGTCGACTGTCGTTATTCCGTACAGGGGAAATACATCGGAGGACCTTAGACGGGTCCACAATCAGTACAACATCAGAGTGGCATTTAATGATACCACCACGTTAAATACTAAGTTAGTCCGCTCAAAAGACAAACGATCAGTTCTGAATCAATCAACTTGTTTTTACCGAATTAATTGTAAAGATTGTCAAGATTCACACACTGGGCAGACCGCCAAGCAGCTGGAAGTACGCACCAAAGAACATGTAAAGTGTAGTAAGAAGCCTCCTAACGACGCTCAACAAATCTGGAAATTAGAAGATGATTTAGTCATTGCGGCACACGCAATCCTCAACCAACGTGAAGTTGACTACGATCATCCGAATGTGTTTAAAAGTGGTTCCCCTAAATACAAAGAAAGTGTATTGGCTGAAGGCGGTGAATCGATCCGATTGCTTGGAACTGTCCGTTGTTTGGCATGATCTATTGGGTGGACAACAGTGACACCACTTAGGAAGGGTTTGCGGAATCTCTGTCACCCACCCTATCCTAAACAACCTACATTCATGTAGATTAAGCGCACACATGAACACATATGGTTGGCGGCTTCCGAAGCGGATTAAATTGTCACAGTGACCGAAGCCAAAGGACGCCTGCGCTTCAAATCATCATCCCGAGTGACTTGCGCTGCACCACTTGCGGTTCAATTTACACGCCACGTATCCGGCGTAAACCCGAAGGAATAAGACCAGAAGGTGAATGAATGAGGCCTTTGTGTCCAGCCGGCCAATGCTGGTTAGCCAATTGAATGGCTAGCACGAAGTGAAAACCCTTATCTCTCGGAAAATAAACGGAGAAAGAGACTGCAATGACAAGATCTGAGCTGAGAAGAAAGATATGTAAAATATAATACAAGCATTTCAGTACACGAGCGTATGTTACTACATTCTAGAGAGGATAAGGATGAAGAACAGAGCTCAGATTGGAATATGAAAACAACAGGCAAACCATTCATCATACAATACACCAACAAAGCTGAGGAGGAGAAGAGTGGGTAGATTACCGCAGACACCCAAGTTTCTGAAAAGAGGAATAGATTAGTTACCAAACGACCATAGTCGTGGTCGATGCAATCATTAACAAAAATAAAATGGATAAACTGATATGACCTACTTGAGCTTAACGTACTCGTCGTCTCTTCGCCGACGGTGCACTATGAGCACGCTGGTGACCAACTAATACAAGGCGTCCATCACATTTGCGGCCGCACACATCGCAACGCCATACAGTCATGTCACCACGACCTATGGAATCGATGGTTCCCTTGCGTACCGCGTTCTTCATTTCACGGCCGCGTAATTGTTGCTCATTGAACTGGTGGAGGCTCGTCTGAACTGTATTCCTCCAGACCGTCCGGTTCAATGCTAAGTCTTCCCAACATCTAAAATCAATGTTACAACGTGAAAGACTTACCTGGATAGCATCGTTGTATCTCCCCTTTAGACCGCCAGGATTCTGCTTAATTGATTTCAGTTGGTCCTACAGTAGCTGTTTTGGAATACTGTAATCATCCATCCGTCGGACGTGACCTAGCCAACGAAGCTGATTCGGCATTAGAATAGTTTACATTCCGTCCATGTCCGCTTGCCGCAGCATCTGAGTGTTCGGAATCATGTCCGGCCACCGAATACCGAAGATGCACCCCGGACATTATAAAGGAAAGCGGCTCATATAGCGCACGTTTCGCTGATACAATGTCCACGTTTCACTGCAGTTTGACAGTAAAGACGGTACCATTGAGTGGTAGGCGAAGAGCCTAGTGCTCGGCTTCAGACTGTGGTTCTTCCAGAGACACCTTTCGAGAAGTCCGAAAGCAACACCAGCCTTCGCCACTGTTATGGAATCCATATTTCCCGTCCAAAACGGGAAAAACGAGAAAAACGATTGATCCAATCAGAATGAATGGAACCGTACAGAACGGTCAAGAGGCAACCTTGGATTTCTTTTCACCCTGTCCGACCTCTATTCCGCCATGTTCATTGGTCACTTAGTGACGTTAACTATTTTTTTCGGTAGCTGTTCTTCTATTTTCTGATTCGAGAATGTATTTAGGTCACTACGCACCATATGAATACCTTGCATTTTTTGCCTTGTCGCACACGGTTTTGGGCGGAACACCGCTGTTCTTTACAGACGTCTTTTGGTTTTTCTTGGGAGCGAGGTACGGGGAAAAAAGCGGTATTTTTCGTAACCGAGATTTTCCGTGTTAATTACTACCAGGAGGAGATTCCGATTTTTGACAAGCGCACTGCTATATCGAGGACGAACCAGTATATTCTTTCGAGGGTTTACAACAGCCACACGAGCTCTCAACTCGCGATCCACGAACAGATCAGTGGACAACTTGCTACCGAAGTAACAAACATTTGCGCAGTTATCGACAACGTCTCCATTAATGCAAAGTTGGGGTGAAGATGTACAGACAGCACCTCCGCCCGGAGAATGCTGAAAGAAAGAGAATGTCTTACCTGTGTTGATATCCAGTCCACACTTGGATGCCGCGGTCGTGAAAGCCGTGGCCAGTCGCTGTAGTTCGTCCTCGCTGTGTACGAACAGCGCGCTGTCATCTGCGAACAGAGGCATGCGCACAAGTGAGGTATGTAACCTGGTTCGGGCGCCGAAACGTCGAATACTCAGTAGGCGCCCATGCTTCCAGTACACTACCTCAACGCCGTCCTCCCCAGAATCCTGAAAAGCAACTGTTAGCATGGCAGTCGAATATAAACTAATTAGGAATGGAGTCAGGACACAACTCTGCTTCGCGCCAGTGACAATGTGAAAATCATCAGAGGTAGATCCACACGATTGCACCTTCGCCCTCATGCCCAAATGCAACAATCTAATCAAATTGACGAACTTACCTGGACATCCAAACTTACCAAGCGCCGTCCACAGCGCCTCGCGGCTCACGGAATCGAACGCTTTGGTGCAGTCAACGAAGAGAGCATACAGGGGCTGGTTGCGTTCCCGGCACTTCTCTTGAAGCTGTCGAGCAGCGAACACCAGGTCTATCGTACTCTGATTTGCCCGGAATCCGCATTGCTCCTCAGGAACATTGGCCTCTAAGACATCCGTATTCAGCCGGTTCAGGAGAATACTTGAAAGCACCTTGCCTGTGCAGCTCAACAGACTTATGCCCCGAAAGCTGTCAGAGCATTGTCTGCTACCCTTACCTTTGAACAAAGGTACAATAAGAGCGTCCTTGGATTCTTGCGACATCACTTTGTGCTCCCAGATGGAATGAATCAGCTGGAGCAGTGCACGTTCCATCGCCGGTCCGACATTCTTCAGGATCTCACCTGGCAGTCTATCCTCGCCTGCAGCCTTTCCGTTGCGCAGTTGACCAATCGCTTTCTGCAACTTTAGTAAATTTAGGGCGACAGCAAGTGAAGGCTTGATGGCCTGTTGTAGCATGTTGTTCACGGTCACCCAATCAGTGGTAGCAGGACGACTTAGTAGGCTACCAAAGTGTTAGCGCCAGATTTCCTTGATGTTCTGTGACTGGGTACACGAACAGCCGGTGTGCATGTGTACCAGCGCTTTGGCAGACAGGATCGATGGGCCGAATATCACTTTGAGCGAATCATAGAACTCCTTATGTTGTCGACGATTTGCGAAGCCTTGCATCCGCTCACCCTGCTTCATCCACCAGTTGTCCTTGATTCCGCGAACACGCTCGGCCAGTTGAAGGCGGATAATTCGAAACGTCGCCCTCTTCGCTTCATTGCCCGGGTCCACTCTGGAGGCAGCAAACGCGATATTCTTCTCTCGTACCAATTCGGCGATAACTGCGTTGTTGTCGTCGAACCAGTCCGGACGTTTCTGGCGTTTGACACCAATCGTCTCAGGGGCTGCCGTTGTGATCCTTTCCTTGATGAACTGCCACCTACCCTCAGGGGTAGTGGATACAGGAACGTCGTACAGACGAGCGGCAACTGCACATTGAAAAGCAGTCTTCGTCTCGCAGTTTTCCAGTCGTTTGATATCCAACTTCTGTCGTTGTACGGAAGACCTACAATGAACAGACTAGCGTACCTGGATAAATAATTTAGTCCTGACCAGTCTATGATCGGTGCTACATTCAGCGCCGCGCATCACTCGCGTGATACGCACTTCACGAATGTCGCGCTGTCGCACAACCACGTGGTCAAGCCAATGGTGTGCACACACACGCACATTAATTATCTGCCCTTATTCGCACCTGAAATCGTCGCGTGGTGAACTGGGGTAGACCGTGAACCCATACATCCTATTGGTAGCCTGTCTATACACCGCACGTTAAAAACACAAACACGTGTCAGTTGAGGCCCGCTTCATTTGAGATTCGTACAATGTAAATTTTCTAATTTAAATCGTTTGATAAAGGCTCTCCGATAGTGTCGAAACGTTGCGAAACCGATAACGTTTTTGGTTTTAACTCGTTGCGCCTTAACCAAGGAATTATTTAATAATGAGCATCAGCACAACGCACAATGTTTTCTCATATCCGTTCTGTGTACGGTCCAAAATTATTAACTATGGAATATACGCAGAAGCTTCATACAAACCCACCTGTCGATTTCGGTGAATATTTCGTTAGTAAGCCGAAAAGTTTGGTGGTAGTTGGGCGTAATCTACAGACAGACCGGCTGCGCAGCGATAAGATTGGCGTGACCCTCGAGATAGCATTGCGAATATATATCCAGGCATAAACGCTCAATTGCGGTATGCGTTATATTTTCAGGGAATGGTCTGAGTGAATTGGTAATCTCTGTTTAGAAAATTCTACAGCCCAGACGTATTGTGTAATGAGTAAACAGAAGTGTCAGTTTTGAGAAGACAGTGCAGTAATTCACACATGGCATTTAGACATGTGGCTGCTTCTCTGTAGTTTCAAGGTCATGGAAAAGACAACATGCTGTTCCCATCTCAACCCAATACAAAACCATTGGAATCTACCGGCTCGTAAATTACCTGCGTCTGTTGCTCTGTGGATGAAACAGCGAATGCCGTAAAACAGAATTGGATTAGCATGAGCCCTAACGTCAGTAATTCGTAAATTGCAAATGCGTGTAAGTCCTGTATTGAAACATTCAGTTGAAAAATAGGGAACACACCACCTTAACTCCTTACAAAAATTGACACCCTGACTATCCGGACAGAGGTCAGTGACCAGTTTTTATAGCAACACTTATAATAAATATACGAAAGAATATTTATGGAACTTCTGTTAAGTGAATTCGTTGGATGACAGTGCAAAAGACGTGACTTTTCCACACCCAGACTAGTAATTAAACCAGTTCATTGTCACTGAGTGTATTTAATCGAACAGACGGAATTCACGCTGCAGATTTTGTGTATACCTCAGCAGAAACGCCTAAGTTTGCTACGACCAACAGTTAACCGTATATGTGATATCATACAACTGCGAATGCACGGAAATACGTGACACGAACTGGATAAGATATGTGCTTTTCAATTCACGTCTGTCCTTAACCAACTTGCACCAGCGGTAGCAGATGCTCATTTTAATCATTTACTCGAAAAGCTATAACGACCGCATCTGTTTTCATCAACACAACATAATCGAAATTTAGAACATATTCATGTTTACAGACCATAGAGTTATTCACCAAAAAAGATTCCGTTTGATACCGGCAACATTCTTCTTTGATTATTGATTTTGAAAAACTTTCGTTCTCCGTTGAGAGACACTACATTCGTAAGGAATAATCTGGCCGAATTGTACATGTATATAATAGATTTTAAAACTCTCACTTGTGCCATCAACACTACCTGATTACCCCTGGAACGACAAGAACAGTAAATTCAGTTTAATTTGACAAATTAAGCTGGCACATGTATTGTGTGTTCATTATTCAAAGTTCATCGGAAACACATGACCGATTTCGTGCTTACTAATAGTTATCAGGTATGCACATCCAATTAACCTGGACCACACATGTGGGATGTAGAGGTTGAATTTACAATGGGATAGTGAGCTGTTTTGTCGTTTGTTTCATAATCAGTGAGATTCATAGGTCAGTGCACGAGTTAAGAGCACTTATAGGAAATGTACGGAAATTCAACGTTTCACCATGCAAATTACCAAACCATGAAAATTATCGTTTGCTTCCGTCAACTTATGACGGGTAACCGCAAACTATTTGTTACCACTCCTTACAAAGTAGAAAATCAATTAGGATACTGAGGTCGATTAATTGTTTGAGCATTTCTTACGAATGTTAGTGACATCTCCATTGATATGCAGATTCCACTACGTCTACGATTAAGTTAGCAATTTCAAACTCCAGTTTTTCCCCTAAAGAGAGCAGTCTTACGAAGTTGAAATGAACATAACCAGCGTGTTCCCTAATTTTTTTTATCAGATGGTGGAACCCACAAAATACCCGCCTCTTAATTTGCCTGTTCAGGTTAGGACGTAACAACCTTACAGTTGTAAATCATGACCCCGAAAATGTCAATCTCTTACAACGTTATTTAATGGTTGATCGCTTTTCCATATGCATTACCAACAACGTCCGCCTCTTTTTATCAAGCGGTACATATTCCAGCCCGGACTAGCCTATGCTTTTACGGTCTTTATTAACAGTACTGTCTAGGTGATCTCATCTTCTAATTGGTTCAAGCCTTGGTGATAATGACGGATAAGACAGCGATCGGACTATTCTTAATGGTATTGATCCAGATTTTTTTGATTCACCATCGCAAAAATCAAACGCACCGCAGCCCATGATATTCGCTTCTGCTTGTGCCTTTCTGTTAGCACTGGAACACAACCTGTGTTTCTGGTCGTGGTTTTGAGAAATCCTACTAAAACACAAACTTGGGGCAGCTTTGGAGCCATAACAAACGGCCTAGCTTTGGCCAACGGCCGTAAGTTTTATTCACCATTCTCCATAGTAATAATTTCTCTTTTGTTCAGCTTTAGATCACTTGCTTCCATAGCACTTTAGCGTGATATCTACAAACTGAGTTAACAAGAGCTAACTATAGGGTCACCAACTAGAATAAACGGGAAGGGCCTACGTGGAGGGAATGGCGCAGTGGGTAACGCGTTTGCTCCATAGAACCGTGGCTTGAGTTCAAATCCTGGCCTTGACAAAGATATGTATTGCTGACGAGTTATAGCAAAAGGGAAACTCGAGTCTAATGCTATTTTTCAAAGGGGGCTGGTTTGAGGGCCTTTGGGAATGAGGCGGCACCGACCAGTTGTGCATGACGGTCAATCTGTGTAAACTAAAGTTTCCTACTACTGACCAATAATCAGAATATCCCTGAGCAAGTCACTGATTTCTGTTATTTCAACTTGCCGAAGTCTTAATGGTGGATTCTTGATTGTAATTAAGTACACAGTTATCATGTTCCCCTCAGGGTGATACAGCGGTCTCAACAGTATCCACAATCGAACCTGACTGAGTCTTTGCGTATGATGTTTCAGTCATGTGTAGTGTGAGACCAATTCCGCAGTGGTTAACGCCGTCGTCCCATAAAAGCTTGGCTGGGGTTCAAATCTCGTCCATGGCTAGGATATGTGATATTGGCAAGGTATGACAAGAGCAATCCTCGAGTCTTGTGCCTCCTTTCGAAACCAGCTGACTGAAAACACTGTCGGACTGCGATAGCTGAAATTAACTAAAATCAACCAAAATCCCTTACTAATTATAAGTAAAAGTTTACCATCTAAAGTTATCTCACTGATAATAGGTCAGACGAATTCTGGTACTCGTTTTTGTTAGTGAAATGCCAGCCAAACTGAATTGACCATATATGTCATTTAGGGGTATACAATTTTCCATAATTCAACGATTATGCTCTTCCCATTCCTACCTCCGCCATTTTAGGACAAACGAAATAATAACGAAATAAATAATTCAGATTATAATTTTGGCTACTTACAGAAGCACAGTAGGCATTTTATTATGACTGTTTCACTGTGTGCCATTGAACCAACAACCGGTTACAGTGTCGTGTTCGAACAGGAAACCATATGGCAAAAATCCACCGCTTAAGTGATCGTTTTTTTTTAAATAAACGCTTACACGACAGCTTTGTTGATAGTGAGCGAAGTTCTATCGAAGTGGAAGAGCAGTTTGAAAAGCCGTGGATGTGATCGTTTAGGTCACGCGTTCAACGAGTCGGCGTAAAATCTACGCAACTGTGCACTCGCAGCTAGCTTAGCAAGAGGACTCCGTCCAATTCTAAAGTACAACGGCATAGCTAATTGACCTCTCTTAAATCGTTTGCGCCGTTAGATACAACAATGACCCACTCCTATTACAGGCACTACTTTTGATCAACAAAATGGTTTTTTTTGGTGCATTTTATTTAATGATGGAGGCTTTTCTCCAACTGATTACCATGAAAATAATTATACACTGAAAGTTTTTTTTACTCCACTGTCATTCCCACGGTTACTACCACAATCTCCACCAACAGTATAATCACCGGCAGTACCATCATCGTCATCATCATCATCCTCATCATCATCATCATCATTATCATCATCATCATCATCATCATCATCATCAGCAACAACAACAACAACAACAACGTCACTATCGGTATTTTGATAGATTGTCAATTAACACGTTCTTTCGTCTTCTAAATATTTCGAAGAAACTGTGTCTTGTGTTATTCCTGCAAAACTTACACTTATTCTGTCGTCTTGGCTCCTTACTTGCTGTATTGTGCTTTAATAGCCAGTCACTAAAATGGTGATTCATATACCCCGTCATGAACACAACTATGTGTAGATAGTCCGACGGCAATAAATAATAAATGATTGTTTTCTACCCTACACCGAAACAGTCAGGTTGAAAAAACGTACAGGATTGGTCCACATATAACAGTAAATTTATGAAAATCCATCGATGAATATCTGAGGTTGTTACCAGACTAGTTATCCTCAAAAAACAAGTCTGAAACGCCATCAGCGGCCGCTTGTCTTGTCCCAAAGAAGACGGAAATATTTTTTCTAGGTACGGTATGTTTTGGAAATGTGAGTGGTAGCGAACTGTTACTGCAGTCCTGCAGTAATAGGTTTGTATTGTGTTGCGGCTGGACTACCTATATAGTGTTTTGAAAGAAATACACGATTCAAATTCAATTCAGTAAGTTAGTTTATTTTAAAGAAAATGCTGCCAGCAATTGATCAACTTACACCTGACTCGTTTACGGACGAGAGTTAATCGATAATCGGCATTATGAAATATTCAAGTTTAAAAAAACAGAGACAATGAAGGAATTCGATAGCATATCTATGCGGTGACTTGGATAGTTTAATTTCATCTCAACATTCCTTACATATCCTTGGGAGTGATTCATAGACTAACCCATGCGCCAGCCAAATTGACATTACATAGAAAAAGTAATTGTTACACCCTCAGATTCCTGATTCTCGAAATGAAAGAAAAATTACTCCGGTTCTCTTAAAGCAATTGACTTAATCAATGTTTCACATGCAAAACGAAGACCTCAGTGAGCATATTCAACATGTTCGTTGCTACCTCATAAATCTGAAACGTAGAGAACTTCGACAATGAATCAGCGGTGTTATAAAGTGTACGATCAATAAAATTGTTAACATTCTCGTTAAGATGATTCAGCAGTGCCGCTGCATTGATTATGAAAGACTCTCCTATGTATTCCAAGACTGAATGTTAGAGATTACTTTAGAATGGTGTACATAACTTGACACCTGGCTGTAGCAGGAAACTGATTACTTCGATACTTTTGCGTTCACAGTTGATTGGAGCAATATAATCCATCGTTTGTTTGCTACGGATTACTACCACGTTGCACCCGTTTGATTGATGGACTGAATATCGTTCTCGAATCCCGTCACTTTTGAGGTTCGTACATTAAAACCTGAAACAGTCCCAAATCACTAGTTACATTTATTGTGTTCATCCACATTTGAGTAGACGAGCAGTCCACTAATGACTACAAATTTGACATAATGTACGAAAAATCCACTCATTAAAACGAAATCTTTATTGCAGGGTCCACATGTTCCCAAGCCATTCGCGCACTCACGTTTGTGAAATTGAATTTTAATCCACTACACAGCGAGGTTTTTGCTTAAGCACTTTGTGAACTTTTGTATGGTTCCGTGGGCTCAGCTAAGGTTTTTGTGGTAGATTTTTGCCTGGAATTCTGGTTCTCTGGCTTAATTCTGTTCAGTGATGATTCAGTCAATCTTGTGTCCGTAATCCATCCGCTGTGGGTTCGGACCATATCCGACCAATAAGTGTTGGAATAATCGCGTCTCCGACTTGATCACCCATCATAACAGTAACGAAACTGTTGATGGATTCAAGAACACTATCTTTGTTACATCGCTCCTGGTGATTTAGAGCAATCCACTCAGTAACGCGTATTGGACAATTCCAATAACGCTTATTCAGACGGTTGGGTTAACGGGACTATCTTCCAAGTCCAAAAATACGTCAGAAAGGGCGATCGAAAGGATTGGAATTTATACGTTACTGTTTAATAAAATTACATCAAGGGTATTATCTCACCTTGAATGTGAATCAACTGGCTATACAAATTATCCAGCAAAGGCGTTCAAAATGGGGCAGCTAAGCACGTGATCACAAACAGCCACCAGTCAACGGGAAATGACCTCATCAAAACAATCGGATACAGATGAAGATGAGAACGTGTCAAACAATACCAAGAAGGGAGTTTTTAACAGATAGACAACGATAGTTATAAAAAGGAAGAAAGGAAACATTTTATGTGCAGTTATGGTACAAAATTCGTCGTGATTGTTTACTACACACATCAGACAACGGGAAATGACATCATTAAAACAATCGGATACAGATGAAGATGAGAACGTGTCAAACAATACCAAGAAGGAAGTTTTTAACAGATAGACAACGATAGTTATAAAAAGGAAGAAAGGAAACATTTTATGTGCAGTTATGGTACAAAATTCGTCGTGATTGTTTACTACACACATCAAAGATAAATAAAGGCAGGCTAAGAATAGGCTTTCTACAACCAAACCAAACATACCTCTACGGATTCATCGTTCCGCATCATACCAGACAAAAGACGGCAAACGTACCAGACGAACTTCAACTGATCCAACAACCTTTCTGTTTCTGAGACTGTCACTATCTCAGGCATCAGGGTGGTAAACAGTTCGAACAAACCAGCACACTGGCTATAACAAGAACAACAAAACCAAGAACATTGACCAAATAACGTTTATTCCATAGCATATACATCGTAAATTTTTGTTTTCATGTACTATACTGCGCTACACTGGGATGGATATTGTCGAGCTGCCCTAACCTAGGCAGGAACACTAATGATATCCAAGACTCGAATTCATAGCCGTACCTGGAAAAAGGGTAGGATAAAATTTAGCTGGAAAGTATTATGTGTTTAGCTGTCACCTGATCATTCTTTCATATCCTTATTCGTTTCGATATGGTTACATAATACACCAGCGGGATGCGTAACTACCGGGCTGCGGTTTGATAAATTGATCTGGTTTGCCATGCAGTCCACGATACGGACGTCTAGGTGTTTAGTTACCTCTGAGCAACCAGTAAAACAAATGGAAGTCAGTTTGTGCTAGCAAAACGATTAACTAGACAAAACTGAGTGAATAACTTTAAGTAGAAACCTGGAGATTGTAATCAAACAATATGAATGCCACGGAGTCATCACAGACAAGTGTTTTACCTGATGGACGGGTCAAGGATTTGTTCGGCTGTCAATGAATGATAAAAATCAAGTCTTATTACCATAATTATAGTTTCGTTTATCGTACCAATCTTTCGTCAAGTTGTTACATGCGAAGGCCAGGCGTTCATATCTGGGTTTCTAAGCGCACTGACAAGTTGCACATAAAACTAGTATTATTTCGGTGAAAAGTACCATTTTGTGTCACAATATGTTACACCAAAGTGTGTTACTTTTGACAAATATGTACTGTGGCATCAGTCCATGTTTACTACAGTTTGCAAAACCAATACAGATATAGAGTAGCGAAATGCTAGTTAAACATTCTTCAGTTGTTTACATGAGAATTTTTGCATATGTTTAATCTACTAATTTAGAAATCGACCAAATGTTTTGCTTTTATAGATTTAGGTATTAAAAATATTGGTATTCTTTTGATGTTAAGTGAGGCGAAAGGAAACATTTTGTGAACAGGCGGGATTACTAAAAACAGAACAGTCAAATAGCCCGCATGACTCGAATTAGGTGCAAACCTTATTAATGACCATGAGATGTGACTGAACATTGATGTTCTGTTGTCATTCACTCTTCCGCTGGGAAAGTGTCACTCTACCAAGTACAACCTTAGTTACTGATGTGTTCATTAGTCTGACAGACTGGAAGACTGATCGGTACCGACAAAGCTGCAGAACAGAACATCATCCATGCCGCATTTATAGAAGCACCAAGGAAGTGAGAAGTACCTAAAGGAGAGCAGAATTGTAGCGTCCGCAAAACCTCCACTGGTAGCTGGGACATGAAGTGTGCCACTGTTAGTGTATAACTACGATATACCGAATCACAAATAAAAACAATCCATAACTAATTTATAGAACTATGATGTGCAGTTTGTTCACATTGTGTTGTTGTAAACGAACACAGCCATTTCGTAATGCACCAGCTACGATCACTGAGATACTGACTAGCGAACACTCAAACATTCCGTTAACTGTTTTGTACGTGCTTGGACGCACTAGTTACAGGCTATCACAACCGTGACTAGATAGTCTGTAAAACGGCTTCCGAAGATTTAAGATAATTCATTCGGTGATGAGTAATCAACGATTTCAATAAAATTGAATTGGACAGTCACAGAAGACGGCTGAAAAGATTAGAATTCGTACGATATTACTGACAAAGGTTAGCATAGCAATGCTGTCAAATTCTGGATGTAAATTAATCTGGTACTCAAAATATCTAGCAAAAAATGGGTTCGAAAATGAGCAGCCAAAAACCGACCCCCAAAAATTGATCCCGGTCACTGAGAGATGAGTCCACCAAAAAAGTGGGACCAAGTAAAGGTGAGTGTCAAAGGTTTTCAGGCAAGAAAGTTTTAGTAAGTATGCAATGACGGGTATAAGACGGAAGAAAACAGGAGTTATATTCTCGGCTTATGGCTATGGTACAAAACCCGTCACAAACGTGCACTGCATACACATTAATACACATTTTCTAGCAAAAAACGTTCCGGTGAATTCAACATGTAAGATCGCATCAAACGCAGACTATTAAGCATACCAAACAGACTTCAGCAAATCCAACACAGTCCTCTTCGTGACGGTGACCCAAGTAACAGATCATTTAGGATGACGTCATAAGTGTCCCGGTTGTTAATTGTGGATAATTATCTCGGCACACGTGCGATCGATCGACGAAATGAGCAAATCCGTTGTTATGACTAACAAGCCAAAGTGTGAAACTTCCACCCAGCTTAGCGAAAGCACAATTAAGCCAAAACTGTGAAAGCGTCTCACACACGAGTTGCTGTTGCTATTGTTCCGCCAATGTTTGTGTTTGATATAAATTTGAGAATTTGGATTTAAACTCATTTTTTTGCAGGTCGTTTCACTAAGCAGAATATGAATGATTGTTTGCTCTGGATGAGACCTAATTGTGAAAAGTCAGGGCTTCGGCTGGGTTCAAACCAACGACGGAACCAGCACGCCTAAATGCGACAAGCACTCTGCAAGCTGAGCTATGAAGCCATGCCAGCTCGTTTGTTCATCGAGTTGTTGAAACTATCCGACTCGTGAGCTGTACCTGATGGTGTGTTTCTACTCCCTGCGTTGGTCACTGATTCCGTGTATCTAGCTAAAAGGAGACACAAAACTTTACCAAAAACTGCGGACTGTTCTGCTTTGTTGTTATTCCTGATTATTTCAACGGACTGGTATTTACATATCTTCTCACTGAGATGAATAGGTCTAAAGTATGCATACTCTAAGAACCTACTAATATCCGCTCATTTGCGCTGGTTATCCGTATTTCTTGTCTGGTCTGTGAACTTGACAGCGGATAATTTCGCCTCATCTGTACAATGGTCAGAAATGTATTCCATGAGTGGTCAAGTGGTATTTTTGATTATTTTAAGTATTTTTTAGCCATTATTAATAGCAGGAACGTCTCAGATTGGCGTCAACCTTATGTATTATCCAAAGGTAGTCTATCTATCAGAAATTCAATGCTGGTGTGACCAATTCGATTGGAAGACCAGTGGGAACGAAATTAATAACAATGTGTTTACAACTGGGAGTTTTCGGTTATGTGAAAAAATACTGGTAACTATAAGAAGAAAATATTGCCATGGTCATATTGAGGTGTAAATCTAGGCAGAAAGTTATCTCGATACATAGACACCCTTGACTATTGCACGTAAATCAATTGCAATTGTTTCCACATGGTTAAACGGTTACTGTAACTATCCCATTTATTTTTTAGTGACTATATTTGAGTGTCTAGTTTCATTTGTACCCTTTTCTTTGGAAAACTTCGTATGCGCTAAAACATTTGCCTGAAAGAATAGAGATACCGGCGGGTACCTCGCGCACTCACTTTCTGTTCTGTTGTGTTACCGTCTCGTCTTATTGCTCACTGACTCGCATATTGATCTCATGTATTGGTAATATACCCCTTATTTGCACGCTAAGTTATTCTCGTCAGGTTTTCTCGGTTCACCTGACCCTACAGTCAATTTAGAAGTTGTGGGTTGTACTGAATATGAAACAATTGTACACGGATGCAAACGGAACAAACGGTCGGCACATAGTAATGGATTTTTTGATTATGTCAATAGAATATCACTCATAATTGCTCGTAGTTCCCGATTTCACACGGATTCATCTGGCAAACACCTTGGAATAGCACTGGAATTGAGTTTTTCCGACAAGCTCTAACAAGAACTGAAACAGACTATCTCTCCTAAAATTAGATCACAGATTGTTATAAACAACGCCCTCAAAATTGGTGGGTCGAAATCCACCAAGGTAAGTTTCTGCGTCGTTTATTCAAAATACTATTATATGAACGACACGTAAAGGTAGAGATCCAGTTCAACACCGATTCACATAGGTCTCAATGAGCTTGAAACAATATAGGTAAACAAACTTGCGCTGTAGGTAGTGATACTTGAACCCGATGGTTGGTTCCTGTAGACACAAGTTCAAGTCAGTCAATGAAGTCAGGTGCATCTAAAACGATCCAACGACTAAATATCGATGTGCGGTGGCTGGAGCGATCGAATACAACGAACAACAACGTGCAATCAGTGAGGGTACGAGAAATGGCCAGGAAGTTGATTCACGCCATTAAATCTAAACTCGACGTTACGAGCGGAAGACCAACAGCGTGTAGCCTAAGCAATCCATCCAGACTATGGGCCGATGAAAATAGACACAGTGGATGATTCGTATGTGTGACTGTTGTTTATTAATAAACTCTTGGTTTTCATTCAAACAGATTTTGTTCGGAGCCCAACCATTGTTTTTATCCTACAGAAAGGTCACACTACATGAAGAAGCCAGCAAACAGAAAGGCAGTTAACAACTGCTCCAACCCTTAAGCCATTGGACATGATTGCAACTGAACTAGCAGAACGTTGGTAGACTAAGACGCACGACATCCCTTTTTTGATTCTATTGAAGAACTAGCTGATATCATATCCGGAACGCGTTCGAAAACAAAACACGACGAGTGTCTGAAACGCTATCTTTCGTTTCTGTAGAGGACAAAAACAATCCAAATACTTGGAGTGAAAATGTCGGATAATTTTGTACTGGTCAAATAAACAAACAAAATTTACCAACTTTTTCTGTACTTCAACAGCCGTCAAGTACCCATTGAATTAGTTGACTCGTATATCACCACACTCAAATCAAGGTTGCGATCATAGATATTTTATAATTTCAGGTCAGCTTCACTGACTCAGAACAGGATCGACGTGGGAATGCAGACTGAACTGCTAATTTGACAGCTTCTTCAGCGGTGATCCCCATCATTATTCCAATGCATTCCTACAAAAGCAAGGTGCCAACAGCGTTTCAGCGGAAACGAATTCACTGAGAACGAACCGGAGAACATTATATTACGTGGTATACTGTATACGTAGTTCGTTGAGTTCTTTACCACCGTCTGTAGATTTAAGGCGAACTGATATAGCTTTTCGAAGCGTATTTGACAAGAGGTGTTTTTAGAGACACAAGTTGTTCGGCGTCCATAAATGAAAAGAATAGCTTGTGTCTTTCGTCTGCAATGAAAGCCCCAAAGATATATCTCATCTTTGCAACTAGATTTACTGTTTTATCTGGAGGAAACGATATCGAGTCAGTGGGTTTCAAATTTGTACCAGCGTTGTTATATCGTTCAGTGGTTGCACCATAAAACACAAATGTTTACTGTAATTCAACGGATACTTCCAGCTTTCACTAGAAGATAAGAAATGTAAAATATTTAAAACTATGTTTATTGGTGTGCACTATTCAATAAAAAAGCACGACAGGAACATAGTATAGACGGCCTGCTGGACACATGTTTTCTTTCAACTTCGGGAAACAGTAACATTGTACAAAAACGCGTTTCGTTATAAAATTGAATCACTCATACCCAATTTTAGCCGGTACCTGGGTTGCTATTATGAACTTGTCAACCATGGACGATCCAGCGTTTTGCCTGCCACTTGGTCGTCACTAATATGTTATCCCGGAATTAGCCGGCACCTCACAAATCTATTTCTGTCGTTTACCCAAATTGCCATCACAATGCAATACAGCACGATGTGCAGAAGATGAGAGGCAAGAGAACAGCTAGATTATCCGTGGTCACACTCCGTGACGCATACTTGTGTTGTGAGCCAAGAACACAGATGGTGCAAAGGTTGTTTATTTAGGAACCTAACACGGGTTAGGTGTTCAAACAGGACAAGAAACAAAAACACTCATCTGCATATGGCAATCGCCCCAGAAGGTCACAGCTGCCAAAGACGCGATTGCACAGCTTCATTGCGTAGCCAGAACTAATCCATGGCATACTACACTGTCGTGTTGCTGAGATGTTTCTTCCGGTGTTATTCCTGCGGCTACGTTTTCGCCCCACTTTTGGATAGTGGTGGTGTGAGTGGTATGGAGCGATCGCTAGTCCTCACCACTTGCACCTAAGATGATCACGTAAACCGGTTGGTGATATCCAGTTTGGATCAGCCTGTCACAGTTACCTAAGCCAAAAGACACTTGAGCTTAGTTGTAGCCACAAGCGACTTACACTGCACCACTTGCAGTTCCACTCACACACCACGCATCCGGTGTAAACCCGAAGGAATAAGACCAGAAGGTGCGTGAGTGAGACCTTTGTATCCAACTGGCCAATGCTGGTTAGCCAATCAATCGGCTAGCACTAAAAGGAAACCCTTATCTCTCGGAAAATAAACGGAGAAAGAGACTGCAATGACAAGATCTATACTAAGAAGAAAGATACGTAAAATATAGTACAAGAAGCATTTCAGTACACGGGCGTATGTTACTACATTCTAGAGAGGATAAGGATGAAGAACAAAGCTCAGATTGGAATAAGAAAACAACAGGCAAACCATTCATCATACAATACACCAACAAAGCTGAGGAGGAGAAGAGTGGGTAGAGGACCGCAGACACCCAAGTTTCTGAAAAGAGGAGTAGATTAGTTACCAAACGACCATAGTCTTGGTCGATGCAATCATTAACAAAAATAGAATGGATAAACTGATATGACCTACTTGAGCTTAACGTACTCGTCGTCTCTTCGCCGACGGTGCACTATGAGCACGCTGGTGACCAACTAATACAAGGCGTCCATCACATTTGCGGCCGCACACATCGCAACGCCATACAGTCATGTCACCACGACCTATGGAATCGATGGTTCCCTTGCGTACCGCGTTCTTCATTTCACGGCCGCGTAATTGTTGCTCATTGAACTGGTGGAGGCTCGTCTGAACTGTATTCCTCCAGACCGTCCGGTTCAATGCTAAGTCTTCCCAACATCTAAAATCAATGTTACAACGTGAAAGACTTACCTGGATAGCATCGTTGTATCTCCCCTTTAGACCGCCAGGATTCTGCTTAATTGATTTCAGTTGGTCCTACAGTAGCTGTTTTGGAATACTGTAATCATCCATCCGTCGGACGTGACCTAGCCAACGAAGCTGATTCGGCATTAGAATAGTTTCCATTCCGTCCATGTCCGCTTGCCGCAGTACCTCAGTGTTCGGAACCATATCCGACCAACGAGCATTGCTTTACGTCAGTTAAGCTTGGACACTGTATCAAGTAAACAACCGCAACAAACACACAATTCGACAATACCGACGTTAGCATTACTCATATGGCTCTAGGTCTATTGTCTACGCATCGCTTCGTTCAACCGTTTGCGTCTGTGTAAGTTAATGCATGGGAAGTCACCCCATTGAACCAATCATGAGATTAACTGTAGGAAGTTGATCATTTGAGAACAAACATGACAACGGTGCATTTTCTCTACAGCGCCCCCGACAATTCATCTCACTTCAACTCCCAGTGATTAGTTCGACTTTTTTCGTGCTTATTGGGTAGGAGCAAGTTAATAGTTTTGAACCTGTAATCAACTGACTCAATCCGTTAATTATCCGACCGCCAGTCCTATGAATCTTCCCTGAACGATTGCCTCACTGTTACATTTTCTGACGTCTTGACTACAATAACTGAAAACTGGCAAACTAAACAGTTTCCAGCAATCAATGCAATTCCTATATGCAGCTCCAACCGTCAACATTCCTGCCGTCTTAAGTGATTCCTTGTCTAAACTGGTTTCCCGATGGATGTGAACTTAAGCTAATTCCGGACTAAAACAAATCCTGGTAGCATACTTTCTGGATTTGAGAAACAGACCCTGATTGTTTGAATCAATTAATGAATTGTAGTCGAAGTAAACATTAGAGATATGGAAGGTTGTCGGTATGACGGTAAGCACATAAAAAGCTCTCAAACTTACTATTTCCAGTTCTTTTTTAGTAGCTTCTGGGTCAATAATCTGAGTTGTCAGATTCAGTTTTTCAGACTAAACTAGCCCGCACCTATAGGTGCAAGGTACTACCCTACGCGGCGGTAAGGGATCAAACTGAAACAATGCAGTAACATGATACTATCAGACGGCATCACCACTTAATGATACTTCAGAACCCCCTTAAAAATACAGTGTTCAAGTGCATGCTGTCAGCTTCTGATGGAACCCGTCGACAACTTACATAGTGCGACGGACAGTCTATTGCATTAACACAAACAATTTCACTGATTGGTCACAAAAATTTGATCTGATATGCATGTGGTTAGGAGGAATTAAATTCCAAGCAGACGGGTGTATGACTGTAATTCAATACAGTCGAATGCACGCACCATATTTGGGGAAAAAGTGATACGGAATCAGATGATTAAAGTGAAAAGTAAAATATCACCAATATGAGTGAGCAGTGGTACAGTTACTGACTTGTTGCCCACAGTTTCGCTTCTGATTTTACGCTTATGTTACGTTTATGCCCTGCTGTTAGCTTAAGATTACTTGTCAGTACCTGAGACTTGCGTTGACAGTAAGAGTGTGACATAACTAAACAAACGAGATAATTTATTTCGGCTCAATGAAATAATCTGCTTAACTAGATATCTAAGAAGTAGGCTTTGGTTACGTTTGATACCCGTATCCTGAAGAAGTGAATGCATGAGATCGTGTCCTAAATTGTTATTCTATTCAGCACCTCAGCTACCTAGCTTAAGAATCCATTATCGATCAACCGCAATTAAACCCCTGTAGGTCAACAACGGAGCACTCAGTCCGTTTCACGATCATGATGTGCAGCACGACCTTAAATAATGTTGGTAACTTGCCTGGGGACTGAAACGAGTTTGCGAAAAAGCAAAAGACATCGAAAACGACACACTTTATGTGTCACACTGAGCAGGTCATCGATTTGTCTGTTGTTTCACGAAACTGAAATAACTCCCAAGTTTCCCAAACTTGGAGTAATTCGGCCGTGTTCATCATAGTCAACTAGCAAATGATTGTAAGAGGTGCAAAAATGGTGAAGCAGATCGTAAGCTGCTTCTCAGAAGTGAAGATGTCGGACCGTGTCGTTCCTCCAAAGATACTATTAGCTGTAGATAAACCATGGTGAATTCCTAGGGACCTAAACGCAAGTGGTCTTTCTGCATGAACTAGTTCGATTTTGCAACTAGGACTGCAAGGCCAAGCGATGGTGTTTTTTTAATTGAAATAAGTAGTAGGGGATTTTGATTTTCATATAGATTGAACATCACCCACAATTGATCGCAGCTGTCGCATTCCCATAAACTTTCCAGTCGGCCTCTTTCGAAAAGAAGCACTAGACTCGAGTTTCGCTCTCATTGGAGCTCGTCAGTAGTGCATATCATCGTCACTGCCGGGACTTGAACCACGGACATGCTGTTCATGGGAATGCGACAGCTGCGATCAATTGTGGGTGATGTTCAATCTATATGAAAATCAAAATCCCCTACTACTCATCAGTAATTGAAATAAGCTTCAATTGTTGTAGTACTGATAAGTAGTTTAGTTTAAGTTGTGTACAATTACTTAGTGTGTTTGTCAGGACAAACACAGCCCACTGGCAAATTTAACACCAAATCATCGTTGGTCACAGTTTCCCATACATTATTCGATGGTTGGTCTGTAAGAACCAACGTTCCATAAACGCGGTCGAAACACGTCACATTATTCGTGATGATAAATTTGAAGTGTTTTTGGAAAAGATAAAGAAATATGTCAAAGGTTAGCAGTTTAAAAAAGTAACAAATCGTAAAATTCGCAGAACGGACAGACCTAGGGTGCCTTCTGCAACCATCTGTAATGTCGTGTCCTATGTGACTGCGCATGTGTCCCGGCCTTGATACTGATTGGCTGGCCAACTGCTTACTCGGTTTTGCGCACGCGTACGTGCTTGTGTCTGTGTCATCGACATCGTTAAGCTAGTCGACGGAACCAACAATCACCTGGTTGGCGGCATCCGAAGCGGAGTAGCCTGTCAAAGTGACCGAAGCCAAAGGACGCCTGCGCTTCAAATCATCATCCTGAGTGAATTGCGCTGCACCACTTGCAGTTCCACTCACACACCACGTAACCGGTGTAAACCCGAAGGAATAAGACCAGTAGGTGTATGAATGAGGCCTTTGTGTCCAGCCGGCCAATGCTGGTTAGCCAATTGAATGGCTAGCACGAAGAGGAAACCCTTATCTCTTGGAAACTAAACAATGAGAGAGATTGCAATGACAAGATCTATACTAAGAAGAAAGATATGTAGACTGTATTACGAAGAGCATTTAAGTATACGAATGCATGTTACAGCATTCCAGAGAGGATAAAGTTGAAAAACAAAACTCGGAGTTGAACTACGAAAAGATCAGACAGACGATTCATCATTCAGTACACCAACAAAGCTCAAGAAAAGGGTAGGTAGAAGATCACAGACACCCAAGTTGCTGAAAAGAGGAGCAGATTAGTTGCCAAACGACCATGGTCTTGGTTGATGCAATCATTAACAAAAATAGAATGGATATGCTGATATGACCTACCTGAGTCTAATGTACTCGTTGTCTCTTCGCCGACGGTGCACTATGAGTACGTTGGTGACCTACTAATCCCAAACGGCCAGTGCGTTCGCGGCCGCACACATCGCAACGCCATATAGTCATGTCACCACGACCTATGGCACCGATGGTTCCTTTGTGTACCGCGCGCTTTCGTTCTCGGCCGAGCAATAACTACTCGTTGAACTCGCGGACGCCCGTCCGAATTGTATTCCTTCAGGCAGGCCGGTTCAACGCTAAGTCTTCCCAACATCTAAAGTCAATTTTACAACGTGAAAGACTTACCTGCACAGCATCCTGGTATCTCAGCTTCTGACCACCAGGATTTCGCTTACCTAATCTCAGTTGTCCATACAGCAACTGTTTCGAGATACTGTCATCGCCCATCCGACGGACGTGACCCAGTCAACGAAGCTGATTCAACATCAGCAAGGCTTCCATCCCGTTCATGTCCGCTCGCCGCAGTACCTCAGTGTTCGGAACCATGTTCGACCACCGAATACCCAAGATGCGTCTTAGACATTGCAAATGAAAGCGGCTCAGATAGCGCACGTTCCGCTGAAACAATGTCCACGTTTCACTGCCGTACAGCAGTATAGACAGCACCATTGAGCGGTAGACGAAGAGCCTAGTGCTCGGCTTCAGGCTGTGATTCTTCCACACAAGTCTTTCAAGACGTCCGAAAGCAGTACTGGCCTTTGCCACACGAGCTCTCAACTCACGGTCCACGGACAGATCGGTAGACAGATTGCTGCCCAAGTAGCAGAAATCTGTGCAGCTGTCGACGACATCTCTATTAACACGGATTTGAGGTGTAGATGTACAGACAACACCTCCGCGCGGAGAATGCTGAAAGAAAGAGAATGTCTTACCTGTGTTGATATCCAGTCCACACTTGGATGCCGCGGTCGCGAAAGCCGTGGCCAGTCGCTGTAGCTCGTCCTCGCTGTGTACGAACAGCGCGCTGTCATCTGCGAACAGAAGCATGCGCATCGTTTAGGTATGTAATCGGGTTGGGGCGCCAAAACATCGAATACTCAGTAGGCGCCCATGCTTCCAGTACACTACCTCAACGCCGTCCTTCCAAGAGTCCTGAAAAGCAACTGTTAGCATGGCAGTCGAATATAAACTAATTAGGAATGGAGTCAGGACACAACCTTGCTTCACGCCAGTGACAATGTCAAAATCATCAGAGGTAGATCCACACGATTGCACCCTCGCCCTCATGCCAAAATGTAACAATCTATTCAACTTGACGAACTTACCTGGACATCCAAACTTACCAAGCACCGTCCACAGCGCCTCGCGGTTCACGGAATCGAACGCCTTGGTGAAGTCGACGAAGAGGGCATACAGGGGCTGGTTGTGTTCCCGGCACTTCTCTTGAAGCTGTCGAACAACGAACACCAGGTCTATCGTACTCCGATTCGCCCGGAATCTGCATTGCTCCTCAGGAACATTGGCCTCTAAGACTTCCGAATTCAGCCGGTTCAGAAGGATTCTGGCGAGTACCTTGCCTGCGCAGCTCAGCAGACTGATGTCCCGATAGCTGTCGGGGCATTGCTTGTTACCCTTACCTTTAAACAAAGGTACTATCACAGCATCCTCGAAATCTTGTGGCATCACCTCGTGCTCCCGGATGGAGTGAACCAGCTGGAGCAGTGCACTTTCCAT
>JTDE01000119.1:165958-179181 GCA_014338405.1 Paragonimus skrjabini miyazakii | reverse complement strand
GTTGTGTGTGAAGTGAGTGCAATTAATGACGCGGGGCAGTGAAAGCCGTAAGGAAGATGTCTCACTGTTGACGCCTTCCTTTCAATTACCGCTCGATTGTTTGTTTGCAAAGTGTAGGCACATTGGTGTTGTATGTTTGAATATAGACGTAGCTATTTTTAGTGATTAGGTCCCCTCTCCTTTCCCTTTTTTCCATTCTCTCTTCCTTCGCAGGGTTTGTTTTTTCTTCTTCGTCGTTGTGTGGCAGTTAAGCATCAGTGTGAGCTACTGATGTATTGCTGTCTATGATGATGCTGGTGTGGATTTTGATGATGGTAATGATATTAATTTTTATAGGTTGTTTTTGTTGAATAGATGATGGTTTTTAATAGAGGTTGAAAAATATGACAGTGAGTGAACTGGTCTGCAAGAGCTACGACAACTTCTGACGTTCACCAATCGTTTATGCCGTTGAAACCTGCCGATTTCATAGCCACCTGCCCGAGTCTGTTACTCAAAAGTTTGACTTGGTATACAACGGACATTTTCTACAGTGGACCTTCCCAGTGTTTTTGACTCAAAATTCTGACCTACTGTGTAGTGTTGAATAATAATTTCTTGAGGAACCTTATCCAGAATCATTGACCCAATAGTTTGATTTACTTGACAAGGAGAAGCTTGCCTAATTCGAGGGCGCAGTGAATAAAATACTGCTATTTGCAGTTAATGTATTCGAGGCTACATGAAGCTTTTGGATGATGCTGAAAATGTTTCGGCCGAATCGGACATTACGCCGGCGATGATGTTCGGCTCTTGGGCTATCAGAGTGCTCTCTGTTTGAGGGCTCTTTTCCTAACCCTTTTCTTCCTGTTTCTCAGGTCACCGCTGTCATGAACATAAAAGTAGTTCTGGTTTATGCCCATCGTATCGTGCCTCACTACCTGAACCCTCCTACGCGCTCAGTAGGATGACATATAACCTCATGAGCGTAAATTCTGTTCCTCTGACTGCTTCCTTTTGGCCTGTCTGACACGGCTGGATCTGGAATGACGGAGGCCCTAATCAGCATAGCCTTCCGGGTCGACGCAGTGCACAAGCCTGACTACCCCGTCGTGGTAGCAAAATAGGTCAGGAACGAAGCATACAGCATTTTGTCAGACATTCAGAGAAAGGGAAATATGACGATTAGCGTTAGCTCTAGATGTATTGAGGTATTCCGAAATGGGATAAATTTGCGACATACAAATCCAGAGTGACTGAGAGCTATAATGCAACATTTTTGGATCTGTCCACACATTTATTGCGCCACTGATGGGTCTTGTGTTCGCCTTCTTGTTTGTTGACGAGTCGTTGCATTTAGTTTGGAAGTTCACACACCCTGGGAGTTGTGTTAATGTTAAGTGGCATGTATATTGAGGTGATTGATCCTTGAAGGTGGTACAGTAAAGTTTTCAGCTCTCACGTTAGAGTACGTTTGCTGTTATGCGACTCATTACATTATGTGTAGACCGTGTACTCTCGGGTTGTCTATACGGAAGCTGTCAGCTATCGTAGCTGCAACCCGTAATCGCTTGGCTTGTTGTTGATGTCAGTATCCCTGAGCCGCTGGATGGCGTTTCCAACTGATACCTTTTGTACTGCTGGTATAATGTTAATCCTTCTGTTATGCCCCTGAGTTGTTGAACAGATCAGCTAACTGTATATTCAATCATGCGATTCGAACTGAGAAGACGAACGAATCTTGATGGAATGTTTATCGATTGGAAAACACGTTAGGTAATGAACACTGAAAGAGTGATGAGGTATAATGGTTAGTCCACAGTAAATGAAGCATCAATGATAAACTACAGTGCAAATGAAAAAGCAATGTCAAGGTACAGTATATAAATGCAACTGCTTATTTGATGGCTGTCCACCTAACACCTTCTTTGAAACACTGGGTGTATAATGCAACCACACTGGCAGTTTTGTACAGTGTAAACACTTGGCAAGTCTTCACAAAGAGTGCCTGTGTTGTCTTCAGCTGCTCATGTATAGCGATTCACAGGTATCATTTACTTGAATATATTTAACTTGTGCTAACTTACTTCTTTCCCTGCTGTGTATTGTTTGTCGGGAAGTGACAATCTGTTGGCTGTCGATGTATGACTTGAGTTGGAGGCGTGAGACTTCTGTATTCTGACCTGATTATTCTAACCCACATTAGCGACATCTTGGAGATTTCGCGGATAGATCACTCACGAGCCTCGTTATAGTGCTGTTTTACGTCACTAGCACTGCACTATGTTCGATCCGTAGAATGGCACCAGTTATCTAGTTGGTACCTGTATCTTTTTATGCAGTACGTAATCTAGCCGTCGCCCTACGTTCTGAATTGATGCATCTTTCGTGTTATTCTGTTTACTTGTAGCACCCTTGCCCAGTGTTTTAGCGCCTGCTTATTAAAACAGTTTAATAGTTTTTCATGTATTTGGGATATTTCTAACTCGTACTTATCCTGCCTTGCAATTTTTAGTTTTATATGGGTTCTCGTTCGAATTTGCGCGTCCAGAGCAATTCCCCTTATGGACAGAAATGGAAGTGTCAGCCTGCATTCGAAAGTTGTTTCTCGTCCGAAGCTGTTGATTCAACTGCTGTTGACAGCTTATCCGTGACTACTTTTCGTTGTGCCCCATCCACCGACGACTATGACGACCAAGTTACTTCCTCCATATCTCCTTCTGTCATATCCTCTCTGACTGCTCTTGTTACAGGCCCGGAAGTTGTTTCCAGTACAACTGATGATGCATCCGTTTTGGAGTGTGATCCATTATTCGATTCGCATGTTCGCTTAACACATTCTCAGTCTAGTTCTCTTTCCGGTGGTCCACCAATACGGCATGAAAGCTCATTTCTGTATTCGCCCTTAACTAGTGACCGTAGCAACTCAGTGGGTACTCATTGCGATTCTAGGACCATGTATGCTTATCCTTCACTCAGTCATTGCTTTCAATCACGATCCTGTTCTGCTTCACCGGCAAACCTATCGGATTCGGTTTTGGATGCAGTTACAAATCAGCACACGACCCAAGAAGATTTCTCTAGCCTGCCGCCACCACTACCTCCGCCGTCATTTACCTCAGCTGTTTTACAAGATGATGAAACTAATTGTTTGGACCTTGACCAAGTGTTCTCTGCCATCGTGGCGTCCGAATCTGATGCCACCTACGTTAATCCGGTACATGATCTCGATATCCAAGCTGTCCCTGTGTTTTCCTCACCTGTGTACACCCTTGTTTCCAAAACTGATGGAATTAACTTCTCATCCGAAGAACCAATTAAACTGGAAGAAAGCAACTCGTTTTCATCTGCGTTCTCAAGTGAGTTTCTGCTGGTCTAGGTTCTGATACCCTATATTATATGCTATTTAGACAATTATGCATCAACCAGTATATCATCAGCTAATGTTGTATTCAGAGCTCCACTCTTTTGTTCTCATTCCTTGTGTTTAACTTTATTGAATCGTACTTTATCTGTCGTTTATGTTATATCAGACTCCCCAAGCAGTGTACTAGTATTGTATTGCTTCCTGATGTTCATTTCTGTAGCCACATTTCACGGTCGATTTCGTCTTCGTGCGAACTCACTAGGTAGCGAGATGGTCTGAACCAGATTTTAACCCTGAAGCTCCTCATTACTATCCGTTCTCTTATACATTAGACCATCAGTGTTGTTATTCACGCTTGTGGCTAAGAAAGAGGCCACGTGAAATTGCAGGTGATGAAAAGAAGAGAAAAGCAGTGATTTTGTAAGGTAAAGACGAGGAAACAGCATTACTTCAGTGTGCCCAAAGGTTCGTAACACGAGCCGCCCCTGTTACTTCTGTTTATCGTTATACCAGACGTCGTTTCCAGCCAGCTGTGTTCATTGTCATTTGAACCTCAGCCAAGAGACTGGGAACGTCCTACTGAAGCGCGATTCAGTGCTGACACTGCCCTGGTCACACAGTCGACCTTTTAATGCAGACAAACAGTCGAAAATTACTAGGTCATTTGCCGGTATATTAGTGCATCCTTCCTTCGAGTAAGCTATGCTTTCTGGCCTGTTGAACACGTCCAAATGCCCGCGCGCATTGCAAGCTGTTTCTTTGCTCGACGATCTCTTATCTTAGCGGTGACATAACGTTTTGCACATGCACCACGTGCTTTTGCTAACCTCATATACATTTGGCCAACAGTACATAATGTGTATAATTACTGGAATAAAAGCTACATAAAACGGTAACCATACCACGACGACTGAAAAAAATTAACGATACTCGCTTCCCAAGGCATTCGTGTTTCATGATCCCTTATTAGAAGCAGCTGCAACTTTGCAGCAAGGTAACAGGTCAATAGCTTGGGTTGCCAAGGTGTCTGCTAAGCCTGCCAAACTGTCCTGTAAACACTGGTGTATCTTTCATTGAAGGCTTCTGATTTAAGAGATGTGTGAAGTTGAAGAGGCCTGATGAATCCACTATTGATACGTGTTGGGAAGAGGAATTTGGCTTTGGTTTTCACTGGAGGCGTCACAGCAATCAACGGTTTTTAGGGCAGCATTCTGAACAATAATCATGCAACTGCTGAAACAGTATAAGATTGAAGACTGTCGTGAGCGAGATGGAAATGTTTGTGCGCAGTAGTTGTGTATTGCCAGTAGCAAGCAGATGTGTTGACAGCGAGAGACGATTGTCTGTGCACTTCTCATGATTAGATCGTAGGCAGACTACTATTCGGTTGCCCGGACCAAGACAGGAGGTTGGCTTAAACAATCCTGCCCCAAGCCTTTGACCAAAGCCTTGTCTGCCAGACTGTTAATAAACACAAAGTCCACTATTCATTTGGGGGCAATGACCAGTAGGTTGGTTCATACGCCCTTTTGTTTGAGTCCAGCCGTTTAGGATGTCCAGTGCACTTCGCATGAGGTTGCGATGACTGCAGTTCAGAAATGAACAATGGAAAACGGACTTGGCATAGTAGATCGTCTCCGCCAATGAGTCTTAGACTAGTCGGCATACTGTAACGTCCGTCTTCTGTTGCCGGGGCTGGTGACCAAATTGGCTTATATGCCATTTGTATGGATTCCAGCCGTTCTAGTGTGCGTTGTGGTTGTCGCGTTCGGTGGAGCCGGTGGTAACCACAACAACTCGTCCACCTTCAGGGTTTGCTTATGGTTGGTAGAGGCCGAAGATTTCCGCGTGCAATATGAGCAACTCGCAGTTCGAGAGCCCATTTGATCGTGTTGAGTTGTGTGAACCCCTTTGGTACGAGTTAACATTCGCCATGTCTTAGTAGCTTCAGAAAACCTATGTAGCATTGTATCGGAGATCCGGCTGCCAACCATGGGTCGCTCATTGTCCGCGATTGTTCATTTGCTGGGCGAACCCACTTGTTCCGCAACTGACTTTCCGACAGGAGGTTGTTAGCTGATTCTCACTCTGAGGGCGCGTCCAGTGGGTGTGAGCTAGCCAACCTGGTTACTTAGATACCATGACAAGTCACATCAATTTTCCTAATCTCCGGCATAAGTGACACTCATGTACCCGATGGTTTAGTGGATGAAGCCTGTTACACGAAGCTTCTTTGTTTTGTTTCTCGTTTAGGCTATCTGCTTGATAAATCCGCATTGGGAGACTGTCTTCTAGTAATCGTTATCTGTACACTCTCCGTGTCTTTTGAGTGCATTTACTCGCTTAACGTTCCCCGTGCACGTCACAAGCACTATGTACACAGGTAGGGCGGTAGTAGCCTGTATTCCAGTCGGCCTGGCAACTCGGCACAGGCGGGCTAGTTTCGCTTGCCCCCCTCATCCAGCAGGTGTTTTTTCTCTTATTCAGCACAGGTCGACCAACATCTGTGCCTATCATTCCACTCGTTTGTACACCAGTCGTGTGACTTCATTTGTTGTTGTACAATATGGGGCACTCGGAAAAACCATTATCCTGACACAAATATACTACAGATACATCCTAAATTGCGGACAGTGGGGTGGCTTAAATCGAGCCTTGCACAATCATACCAACTCACGTTAACATGACAACTACTCTCCTTTGCGTTTGACTTCGTGTGCATTAGCCACTGTGGTCCCCGTTTGGCTAGGTCAAGCCAGTTGACTTCGACTTCCGTTGTTCAAACATTGTTTTCTAATCCCGCGTTAGCCATCTATTCGATTTCCAAGTTCTACACTGCCGTGCGGCTTTCTTCACTTTACTTACTATCATACAAACTGACACCTGTTAGATTATTCCTCTGCTTAGGAACATTCAAAGTGAAACTCGCAGAAGCTCACGGGCAGCCAACTGGGCTGTCTATCGTGTGGTTACCGATTCGAGCCCTGAATATCCTGGCTGCTCCTGGCTAGATTTAGGCTAGGTCTGGCAGACTTCAATCTACATATGATCCAACATGTCTAACGACAGCAACTACCTTGTGATGCCAACTATGCGAAATAATTTACATTTGAACTGACTAGAGCTTGAACTCATGGCGATGTTCTTGACAATGCGGAAGTTGTGTTCGTTGATTCTGAATTTAGTTTTAGCTTCAACATCATCTGACACGTAGTATCCCTTCACCTCGAGCGTCATTGCATTCTGCCTTCCCCATTTATTGGCTGCAAATTCTATATTTAGCTACGATGGAACCTCTGTTTCTACTTCGGCCCTCACAGTATAAGCTACAATTTAGCGATTAATTTAGTAGAACATCGCCTGCATTGATTTAATTCAAACCATTCGACCTAAGCACTGTGAACACCGTTCTGTCTGCGAGTTAGTTAGTTGGTTCATGTTTAGCCCAACCAACCTTCATAAACACGACCGCTACACATAGATCAAGTCCTCAATCTGTGGGAATACAACCTTTTCGGTTCTGGTATCATATTACGTGGTATCGATCAATGTTAGTTGATGCCATTCTTTGAGCTTGAACTTAAGCTATCTGATGAATCTGGTAGACTCTGCTTAGCATCGTGAGATCGATTGTCATTGATCACTTTGTTGTAAACCCTCGCTGGTTGGTCCTCGATATGGTAGTGCGCTTGGCAAAAATCAGATTCTATTCCTGGTAATAATTAACACGGAACGTCGCGGTCCCAAAAATACCGCGACTGTCCCCGTATTTGCTCCCAAGACAAGCCAAAAGACGCGTGCAAAAAACAACTTTCCGTTTCAGAACATGTGCGACAAGGCGAAAAATACAAGGTATTTATATGGCGCATAGTGACCTAAAAACATTCTCGAATCAGAAACTAGAAGGACAGTTACCGTAAAAAAAACAGTTAGGGTCACTAAGCCATCAATGAGCATAGTGGAACAAAGGTCGGACAGGTAAAAAGTAACCAAGGTTACCTCTTGACCGTTCCGGACGGTTCCGATAATTCTGATTGGATCGGCCGTTTTTCTCGAGGGCGGAGGCGCTTTTGGACGGAAAAAGTGGATTCCCTGTATACGGCCACGTAGTACTGTCTTAATCAACTATTTCAGTTACATTGAACAAGTGATCGTTGGTATGTGTCGTCGATTTATGTGGCACCACCAACAACAAAATGACGCAACGCACATAATCCATACTCTTTCATCAAGAAACACTTCGTTGGATGAAACATGTATTCGAATTTCAATCGGTCTGTTAGCACTCGAATGATCGTTGTAGGGTTCGACGGGGACTACTCGTTTGGAAAATATGCTGGGCAATCTTGTCGTACTTCATTTGAGATGCCAAATGTCGTCGACACATTCCCGTAAGTCTCAAGTTCGCCCGAAGTCTGACAATAAAGTGCTTTCAGATTGTTCACTTCTCGGACACACCCTTACTTTATTGACAGTTCCAGAGTGCAACTCTGTCAACCAAGTCGAAGACAACAACTGTCGACCTTCTGTATGAATGACGGAGTTATAGCATGTGTCGGGAGATGAAGATGTGATCAATGCAGCCATGGTCAGAGCAAAATTCTGCTTGACCCTCACGGATTTGCTGTTCGCACGTTTCGCTTAGTCTACGAAGTACGGTGGTTGCGTGCAACTTCGATGGAATTGGGAACCAAGTTAATCTCTCGATGATTTACACATGAAGTGCGTAAGCCCTCTTTGAAAATGGGGGTGATGTTAGCCAAATCTGTCATTTGGAACAACGTCACTGATCCAGAGTTACTGGAGCAGAGTCGTCAGCTCTTTAGCTAAGGTTGGGTGTCCATCTTTGGAGAGAGCAGAAGAGAGTTCGTTTGATTCGGGTGCCTCGTGACTTCTGAGGAACTTGATCTCAAGTGGGGTTTTCTGCATCCGTGATCGGAGAGACGTCAACAGACCAATGAGAAGAGACTGGGTCCGAAGGCGTAGTCAATGGCATAGATGGTCAGTTGAAGTGCTATTGATGGCACTCAGCCCAGCGTCGTAAGCGTTGCTGCGGGTTATGCATAGGACTACCACTGGCTTTGTAGATTACCTCGCTCACATCTGACTTCCTTCTACTCGTCGCCGGGATAAGATGGAAAAGTTTCTGGGAATTCCGGGTAGCAATGACTTGTTCCATCTCGATGGCGTGTTGTATACATCACGCCTCGCAATTCTGTCTTAGTTGCTTCCGGAGTTCCACACAGGTAGCCTTGCGGGCCGAATTGTACTCTCTCGTGGATGGGATACTCCGGCGAGCGTCAAGAAGTTTCGGGGATCGCATAGAGATCTAGCGGTTGGCAGCTGGACGAGCAGTAGCATCACACGAAGCAGTACTGCACTTAAGCACTGTATGTCGTATACGTGCCCAGTATGCTTCAATGTCATGTGGTGGGTGGGGTTCTAGTTCAGAAGCAAGTGCATTCTGGTATGTGTAGAGTGCTTATGTCCTTACTAGTTTAGCTGTATCAGTTTGTGGGTGACGACGGAGTGGCCTCTCGCCAAGGCGCACAACGAACTCGGTACATTCCAGCGCATAGTCGGAATCCACATCAGGTGCTCTAGATTGCCTTGCAGTCTTGGAAACCGCCAGATCACCGATAGTTAACAGCTATATGGTCTATGTGTGTCCAGGGCTGATTAATTGATAGAGATTGCCAAGCGGCGTATTGGCGCTTAGAACGTCGAAAATGAGTACTTGCCAGAAACAGGCCGTTATCAGCACAGGACTTCAACAAGAGTTCATCGTTGTCTGTTCAACGAGTACCGTAAATGTGTGGTCTACCTCAACCACGCTCGTTAGCGATCTCCAGCTGGTACAACAATGTCCGTGCGTTACGCGATGCGCGAAGTTTAGTGAGCCGGTGACAAAAGTCATTTTTGACTGCATATGGACTGCAGTCTATGTGGACATATGCTGTAACAACAAACAGGCAACATTTGTGATCGGCGCCTCTTGATGTTCTGACCGTACTTTCGAGTTTGACAACGCAAAGACGACTGTTGACGCGTATCCATTTCAGCAGCGCCTTCTCTACTTATGCGTTTAGGGTAATTCCAACACCAGCTTGAGTCTCCAGACAAGTGCACACTGTACGTGCATAATGAAGCGGCTGACAGAGATTGAAGATGTAGCACTGAGCTAGAACCCTAAAGCCCGTGTTTCAGCAAGACAACAAATATCGATGACGAGGGTCTCTAAGGTACGTACAAGACCTACTTGCTGGCTTGTTTGCGTAAGTGTTCGATCATTGAAACATGCAATCGTAGGTAGTTTTTGGGGCGGTGTGTATGAGTTAGTGTCTCTCAGGCAAAGAAACCCTGATGTTTGAATCTATCATTTTGCTTATTACTTCCATTATGAACAGGAAGTGATGTAAGTCTTTTGTGAGTGTCTGAAAGCCTGGAGGATCACAAAGTAAGGAGTCGTTTGCCAAAGAGAAGGAAAACGAGACGAATTGGTTTGATGCGTTAGAATGTGACATGGGAGCAAAGCCGGCCGCCAACACTTCGGACAGTGAGTTGCGGTTGGAACATACTACAAATTTCAAACGTAGTGTCCGTTTATAAGTTCATAGGTGTGAGGGTAGAATACCACTCGTTTGTCCAGGCGGAAGAAGGGGATTGGCCTTAGAGGCCCCATGCGTAACTATTGGTTCAAAAGAAACTTAGTTCACAAGGCAGCGGAGTAAAGCACGGAATTTGCAGTCGATTGGAGGCCGGCGACCACTAGTAGTTGGGTTCATACGTCCTTTAGATGGAATCCATCCATGCAGGATGCCCAATGCGCTCTGGATGAGATTGTGATTGAAACAGCGCAACGATTCAAGCATTCACCAGGGACGTCGGATCTGGTATAGCATCTGTCCATAGAGAGAATCCAAGACCGACAGGGTTGTTGCGACGCTTCACTCTTATTGCCGGGTCTGGTGATCATACACCCTTTCAATGGGAGTCCAGCCATTGAAGGTATCCGATACATCTCACGTATCCGTGGTGATCGGTGATCACCGAGGTTATTCACGCGCCTTCTTCGGGATTTGTTTATGGTTGATGGGGACTAGAGATGTCCGTATGTCATACGGGCAGCACGCCAGACGAGTGGCATGCTGTCCGGGAACGCATTTGCTCCAGTTGGGGGCATCTGAAATCCTTTTGTGGTGAGATGACATTCGCCATATCATAGTATCGTCGACGAACTTATGTGGGCATTTTACAGATCCGGCTGTCAACCGTGTATCCACCACGCTCTGGTAGTACTACGGTTCATTGTCCGCGACTGCTTATTTGGCGAGGGAGCTGCGCTAATTTCACAGTTAATTTTCGTATGGAAGGCAGTTCTCTACTCCTCAGCCTGGAAACGCGTCCGGTGGGGTTAGCTCATCCGTTTAATTGTGTACCTAGTTCTCAAATGTGAATGGTGCTGTTTTTGCACTGTCTAATGATCTGGGTGTACAAATCCGTTCCGTGTTTTTTACTATCCACTTTCTTGACAAGTGAAAGATAGCCCTTTTTGTTATTTGCTCACCTCTCACTTATCTGTTTTGGTTCATGTTGGCTGTATATTCCGCTTATTTATGCTTCATTGTGTGTATCTCAGGTTTCCCAGGTTGTTTTATTGGGCCTCCGTGAACTTTAGTGTTTAGATATTGTTTGTAATGGCTGTTGATAATTAAGCGATTTCAAATTTTATTAAAATACGCGTGAAGCTTACTCACAGTCGTATAAAAGTGAATGTGGAAGAAGTAGGATGAGGTGTCCTTTTCAAACGGATAACTTTCCATTACGGCTGACATGAGTCACGGTGGTTAGGAGTGCTTATGATAACGTGTCTTTCATTTTGCGAGTTTCCGAAATGGTCGTTTTAGTAACTGGGGCCTGTTATATTTTTATTGTCACCGTGACGTTGTTTTAGTTGCTCGCCTGTGCAATGCAATATTTGCCTTGGTTTTCGTTCACCTTCTTTTAAACCCGGATCAGGTTTCACGACCCATCAGATGACCCACTGTCCTGAAGCCTCTGATCTACCATCGAACGTTGACGTTGTAACGCCAAACCCCATGAGTACTATCGCTACCAGGTCATGTGCATCCGAATTTTACACTGGGACTGCGGGTACGGCGTCCAATAAAATTGAGCATGTCGACCTTTCTATGCTACCAAACACTGTTAACTCCTCGTCGACTCGTGAATTGGATTGCAGCCAGTCTGAAGCGCCCGGGTACTTATTCACGGCTTCACAGCACCAGCCTGTAGTTTTCAGGAGATCGGACAATTCGGTATTCTCGTGTCAGAGTGACGTGCATGGCGGCATGGCTGACTGTGCACAGCGGCTCAATCCAACACCGTCGTATTTTCCTCTCTCTCGACTGGAGGTTCGTCAGTCCTCTGTAGATCACTTGTGGCAGTTTAATGATGCTGAATCGTCTGATAAACTGAAACAAAAACGAACACCATCGAACGGTCCTGCCAATCGAATTGTCTTACCTCCGCTCCATCTGCCTTCCGAATCCGCTATGAAGTCGAATGATTTCATTCGTCAGCATGTGACATCCCCAGCGACTGTCGTTCGTCTCACAGAGAGTTGTTATACAGACGTTACTGCCACTGCCGCAATTGCCACCACTGCTGCTGCTACTGTCAATATTCCTGTTCACAGTAGTACACTTCCCGAACTGCACGGTACTGTTTTACGTGCATGTGTTGTTTGCGGGGACAGGTCAACTGGTGCTCACTATGGGGTGTTTACTTGTGAAGGTTGTAAGGTGAGCTCTAGATACTCATATCACCCTCTATAGTTAGAACAAGTTGTGCCTGAAACTTCACCGTTTGACGTTTTTAGCTTATAGTTTCTGATGGACACGTTTGAACAGCTGTCGCGCATTTCTTCGTCAATACCTTTACCATAACCTGGTGGCTATCCAGATTACACTTGTCAGTTTTGTTTTCTTTTTCTTTTGATGAAATTTTCCGCTGGCTTATTCTTCATTCGTCGATCGGCGGCTCGCCATTCGTTTAGACGTTAACGATCAGACTGAAGTATCTAATACATGCGGATTTCGTTAACGCTAGTCGTAGTCATTGTGCTTTCGTAGCTGGGGCAGGTAGCTCACTTCTTTCAAACGCATCTACGGTTCATTTGTCGGGATGTGTCTTCATGTGAAGGTCAGCCGCAGAACTGATGTGATTTTCCGTTGAATATGAGTTCATAACCAATTTGTTATGGATGAAACTTTAACTCCTGTAGCCTCTTGCTGCAGAACCGGGCTCGTTTGTGTGACTGTTATTGTTATATTGGGTTGTCTTTGATTTGTAGATAGTTAGTGAAGCGAGGCATTGTGAGCCCAAAAAGAGCTCTTGTGGTTGACCTTTGTCACTCGATTGTTCTTTGTAAGTTGCAGACCATTCAGTGTTTGAGTTCTGGTGGTGTCTCTTTGTTTATTGAATACAGTTTGTTTTATTTCTAAACGGACACTTTCTCGTGGTTGTGTCATAGTTGAGCGTCTGTGTTGGCCTGTCAATGACAATCTGTGATTTTCTTCGATCAGTGCTTAGATAGCCAAAGCACGGATGGCATTTATCAACACCTGGCACATGTGGAACCTGATTGACATCAGTTATTCACTAAAAGCAGGATCTACAACACTTCATTCCTTATATTCATCTTGTACAGCATGTTCGCTCAGATGATGTCCTAAAACTTTTCTGTATTCGACCATCAGTGTTTCTGTTTAATTACACGTATATATCTGAAGCACCGTTTGTGCAGCCGGTGCGTTTTCCGTACAGGTAAGTTTTACCTGTCAGTAAGCATGATGATTTCGTTACGCAGAGTTTT
>JTDE01000119.1:125081-153339 GCA_014338405.1 Paragonimus skrjabini miyazakii | reverse complement strand
CCAGTTCATTCGAATCAGTCACTAAAGGCGCACTCTAAGCGATTATCGGACCGTTTTCATTTACCCATTTGTTGAAACATACTTTGTCCTCTTGTTGATCATGCCAGTGGTATCTCTATGCAATCTTCGGTGCAGATATCTTCTCTACACTAAACAGGACAGCGTTCAGCTGATAAGTTTTAACGTTCAACCCAATTTAAACCTCGCTGAATTTTGTACTCACTATAGAAGAGAGAACTTTCATCATCAGCCTGTGGTGTCTTTCATTTAATTCTTGACGCATCGCGTACCGCACTATCGATTTAATTTTCGAAGCACTCCATGTTCTACTATGTGCTGGTCAAACGCATTTGTGTGGCTCGTTCAGATAAATTGCGAGAACGTTGTGCGTTGTTGGCATTGTCTGTGGTGGTGTTTATTGGAATGTGAACGATGTTCGGTCCTTGTGGCGATCTTTTGTATACACAAGCATTTCTCTTTCCATACCAGAGCGTTTCGTTCAGGTTATTGGTTTCAGACCAGGCGATAAACACGACAAGGCCACCTTGATTTGCCTATCGCGCGGGCGTTCCTAATCGTGACGAATAACTATGTATGGTAATTCGCGTGATCCTTGTGACGGGCATGATTTCGATGCCTCCTACTAACAGTAAATGGCTTGTAATGTTGTAGACTTCCAACGTATACGACGTGCCCTTATAAGTGTACCGCAGCCATTTTTGATACGACTGCGATCAAAATATATTACTAGCTTCCTGATGGAATATTTTTACTTATTGGGATAACTGGCTATTGGTGCCCTTGTGCCAAGAAAATAAGCTAAAACATATATGACATCCTATAGTTTTGTCGCCGAATTTGCGTGCTTTCATGACAAAAACGAAGGATCAAGCTACGCTGCTCATGCGTGATCAACCGATTGCGCGTATTGAGAAGAAACACCAAGAGAAACATTGATTAGCAATCTGGTGGGATTTGAAGTTTTCCATGTACAAGTTTGTCACTGACAACTGCATCACTCCAAGATAATGATTGTGTGCGAATAGCTATTTATGTTCGTTGTGTTATCGAGGCACATGCGACCTGTGCCAGTTTGCTGAATAAACCATCCTTGTGTCACTTACATTCTTGACTCACAACGTGTCTGTGATAACCAGCACGTCAAAACTGAGGTACGTGGAACATTTTCTAGACATTTAAACAGAAGTTCAGTTTACTTGCATGCCGCTTTGTTTGTCAATTTTTTAAATTTTCATTCATTACTTCGTTCATCGCTCATCATAATAAGCAGCTTTCTGAGTCATGTGATGCTGCGAATGTATGTATGTTTTCACTGTCCGGTTACAGAATATCGTCTACGGTCTAATCTAAAAGTTGGAAAATGTTATATTCCGCTTTCTACCTCAACTACGGTTTTTTCGTTTGTTTATTTGTGCGACATTATCTAGAACGTGCAAATCTGCTGGATACTGCGGCTGTGAGTCAAATTCAAAGTGTGTGGGCAGAACTTCTTCGCCGTTTCTGCGAGAGCCGAGGCTCTTACACACGTTGCGCCCATCTGATCATGTTGCTGTCCACGTTGCGCGAGTTGGCTGTCAAGCTCGCACACAACCTGTCTCGGTGGTACAGGTCTCATGGGGCCTCTGCCGTTGGTGATTGCCTCAGGGAATTTCTCTTGCCTGTGTTATATTCAGCTGATTACCTCTGACCCCAACCTGTCGCGAATGACTTTATTAAAATTTCGGAAAAGCATTTTCGCATCGCATCTACCTCCGATCGCTTTGGTGTCCAATCCACCATCGTTGATCTTCTTCATGTTCTCAGCCCGGTGTTTGAAAAACCTTTCCGAATTGGTTACTATTTCCCTTGGTATTTAGGCTTTCATTTGGACATTGTGATTTTTTGACACGCAACTTGATTGACTGCTTGATACATTCGCTCTTTTTTTACTCTATGATGTCTGTCTATTCACTTGCGATTCAGTTTCATGGGTTTTCATCAATAGTTTTTGTCGTTACGGATTGAACTGACCTCTAATTCATCATCTTTTTATTCCTTGATTTGTAAGGTCGGCGCTATGTTGCTCCCGATTTCATTTATCGTGTCTTCGTCTTCGCGCTCTACTGGCTAGTCTTCGTAGTATGTGTGTGATTCTGGCGCCTCAATTCCTCTCTACGGCGCCCTGCCGAGCACCATTTGCCCACAACCGCGTAATTTGCGCCCCAACGTCCTTATAACTCACAATTGAACGGTTATTTTATTACTGTATGTGTGCACTTTTCTTCCTACTGGGAAATAGGGAGGTAGAGATTCTCGTGAACCTCCGGTGTTTGAACGGGTGTTTTATTGAATTTGACGAAAGGGATAACGCGTCACAGTATATCGAGTAACATTTCAGTGCATCGTGGTAAAGTTGTATTGAGTGTGTTTCGAAAGAATGGCGAAAAGTACCGCAGAGTGAAGTAAAATGGTAGATACGTACATGGATCGTATTTGTTACAAAGAGAAGTTGGCAGTCACTTCACGTTGCTCACAGAAGGTTTATTACATTTTTGAGAAGAGGTACTTCCATGCAGTGTAACAGTTGACTGCCGTTAGTTGCGTAAGCAATACATTGATTAGTTGATGTGGTATCAGCTATCGAGCAAATGATGGTGCTAGTTATTGGATCCGTGTTGATTTAGTAAGTGGCGTGATATTTTAAATTATCAGTTTTACGGCATATTTAGCAATAATTCAGCCTGTTCGATATCGCAATTGTTATGCTTCTATAGCTGTCTGAATATTTGTACTGTAATCCACTATAACTCAGATCTCGAAGCCTCCGGTAATCAATTAGGTTTGTATCGGTCATTGTTTTGCTTGAGGCGTTTATGTACAGAGTAGTATCGCTGTACGTAAATTATATATATATATATAATGTATGTATAAAGTATTAAAAAGGGCACACACTGAGTAGCGAACGATTTATTGTGACGTTTCAAATCCACACTAGGATCCGTTATCAAACAAATAAATGTGTCGGAATGTGATTGCTCTGCCGCTCACCGTGTTCGTCTGTCGGTCTGTCTTCGCTCGTTTCTCGTTCTAGTGTCAACGATGCTGACATTGTGGCTGTCTATATCTACGTGTCGACTGAACGAATTCCGCGAATAGAGAGCCTCCAGTACAAACCGTTCCCTTCTCATCTTTGCCCGTGCGACCACTTTTGCATGATCTGTGTTGACCTCGTGGCCTGTGTCCGCGCAGTGGTGCCACAGTTGTGATCTAGGGTCGGCTCCTCGAATCGCTAGTGTGTGTTCGTGCATGCGTGTACCAATCTGTTCAGAGTAGACCACTGTTCGCAGCGGGCATAGAGAAGAACCGTGTGACTCAAATGTAACACGGAAATTTGGTGATCGAATGAGAGTTGTCAGGACCATGGTCATTGACGTTTTGAATGCACCTGCTGCATTGGCTCCAGGAGGGAAAATAAAGAACGGTTACTACGTACGATAAGTACCGGAATTTGTCATACCAAATGCATAAAAGCAGCATTCTACCTTAAAATCTCTCAACGTAACTTTCAGGTTTGCTAATGGTCCTACGTTCTAACTGAATGGACGTGAAAGACTAATGTTTCTTTATCGCTCCGATTCTGCCCACACAATCTTGCTATCGCTTGGTTGGTTGCGCCGCGTATGTTTGTTCGTAACTCTCTTCATTCTAGTCCTGATAGGTTCCGGGAGCAGCACTCTGATCCACAATACGTCCATGTTTCACAAGGTTACGTTTTCCCAAAACCTAGAATGAATAGAAAACTACGGACGATACATGTGCGCTTGTACGGGTAAATAACGGATTATGCAAAATCGTAGTGGACGGTGTAGCGCGTATGTTCACTTGAGCCCTCGCAGTTGAGCCAACCTCCAACACTCAAGCGGCATCTACATCAACCTATTTTCTGTGTACACTATATGTCCAACCCAACAAACACTGATAGGTGGCGGAACGTTTGCTGTTCAAAATATGACAGGCATTGTTTCCACTGTGAAGTGGATTCACAGGTGTGCTATGAGACAAGAACCTATCATGAATGGCGTTCGTGTGAAACACTTACCCGTCACTATGTTGATCTCCTTAAACTGAAATTGATCTGCGTGAGGTGGCCATTTTTTCAGCAGGTAGTTCATGAGACTTTCGAGTGTGCTGCAATTGACATCTACCGTCACAACGAGACTGGCCTTGATGCGGTGTGACGTATAGCGCATCTCGATGACCTGTTGGGCTAAACTGGACGACGGGGCCACCGTCAGGCAGGTCGGCAAGTAGAGGTCTGACAAACCAGTCTCCTGGTTCTCCAGGTTGGGAGTTGAAAGAAGGTTGGCAACTTTTTCTGAAAAATATATCAGTTCTGGTACACTGCCACCCACTCGCTATCTTTCAGTACAGGCCTTTACGCCAAAAGCTTTGGTTGAGAACCCTAATCGTTCTCCTATCTAGGTCTTGGCCTCCTGGCAGTATCTCAGCCCACACACAACCATGGGTAATCACACTGTTAGTGGCTCCATACGACATCGGCCGTTTCGCAGTGTAAACCGGGTCGCCCTATCTGCTGCATGCAGCTGGTTCGGTGGGCGAAAACATGCTACTGCTGACACCTTCCTCACTATTTTATCAAACTTAATTCTCAAGCTCCTCCCGACGTCCATCTCTGGTAGTTCCTCTACAGGTCCCACAAAAGATATAGATAATAATAACCGGTAAGTTCCATCTCTTGGCATCCAGCCTCATGCCTCCCTCGCCCCTTGCTTAGACCTAGAATGCGAATTAATATAGGTGCCTTCAACGTTCACACACTAAAACAGATAGATCAACAAGCTGCTCTTGCACGAATGTTAGACTCGTTGCATGCCGATGTCTGCTGTATCTCAGAGACTAGAATCCAGGACAGTAGTCAGCGTCTGGAACTATCAGCACCCACATTGTCTACCCGATACCGGTTATACACTTCGGGTGACTCCACGGCCGCCGTTACAGGTCAGGCTGGAGTGGGTATAGTCCTCAGCATGACGGCTGCAGCCGCATTGGTAGATTAGATTCCTGTTAACCGTAGATTTTGTGCCGTCCGCTTGGCAGGTTCTGTCAAGGCCAGCTCTAGACTCAAGACTTTCAGGAATGTATTCATTGTGTCTGCTTTCGCTCCTGCTGACTGTAGTGACGTCGGCTTCAGGGACGCGTTTTATCCAGATCTGGCAGCCCTCATTCGCTCGACACGTGGCTCTGATATAGTCTTTCTGGTCGGAGATATAAATGTCCAGGTGGGTCGCCTTGGTGAAGCCGAATCTCGTTTAGGTAGCAGGCTTGGAATGGCGTCACATCGGTCAGATAATGGCGGGCGATTGTTGCAGCTGTGCGCTGAGCATAAGCTATTTTTGGCTAGCACTAGTTTTAGGCATCGTGCACGTCATTACTATACTTGGCACCCGTCTTTTCCGAATCAGGCATGGTCTCAGATAGATCACATAGCTGTTAGTTACAGGTGGCGTGGTTGCATTCAATACTGTCGTTCTTATTGGAGCACGTACTTGGACTGAGATCATGCATTGGTATATTGTCGTTTTGTTCTTATTTTTGCTGGATAACGACCTTACCGACAGCAACGACTGGCTGTTGAGAAATTGGCTTTACCATCGGTAAAGCATGAGTACCAAACCAGCTTAGAAAGCTGCCTTGGTAGTTCTCACTGCGAAGATCCTAATAGCTGCTGAACTAAAATTTCACAGGCCATTCGGAAAGCAGGTACTATAGCATGCGGCACAGGAGTACATGGGCTAAATAGACATTAGACTTCAGTGAAATCCCTGGAGTTATTAGAAACCAGACGGAACGTTCTTCGCGGTAGTTCACATAACAAGTCCAGAAGAGATATCCGTAGGAAACTGAAACGTAGTCTGAAGGCTGATCGTGAGGCCTTGTTAGTAGAAAGTGTTAAAGAAATGGAAACCACTTTTGCCTCAGGGAACACTGGTAAACTCTTTAAGCTGATCCGTGTCACTGGTCCCAGGCGACCGTCTGTCAGTGAAGCTATCAGCGAGGTAGATGGCACACTAATCTATAATAAGTCCAGAAGGTTGGAGAGTTGGGCGGAACGCTTCGAGGGTCAATTCATGTGGCCTTCTGCTTCTGTTGTGTTGCCGTCACACAATGGTGACCCAGCACCTTGGTCGGTAGATTTAGAATCACCTACTGAGACTGAAGTTCTCAACTGCATCTCGACTCTCAATCGTAATAAGACTGCCGGTGCAAATGATCTCGTGCCGGCACTTTTTAAAAAAGGTAGAGGGGTGTTAGTTGAGGCCTTGATTCAGCTATCTCAACTTGTATGGATTACGGAGACCATCCCTCCATGCTGGGGTCGCGATAAAAGTTCCTATATTCAAGATAGGTATCAGGAGCTCTTGCGAAAACCATAGCGGAATTAGTTTGACCCCAGTCATTTCTTGAGTCTTGGTATTCATTATATTCCGTCGACTAACTGCAGTTCAGGAGTTAAATATCAGAGAAGAACAGGCAGGGTTTCGTCCTGGCCGGGGATGTATGGATCATATTTTTACCCTTCGTCAAATTCTGGAGCAGCGTCATGTATACCACCGGCCAACAATTACCATATTTCTCGACTGTAAAGGTGCGTTCGATTCGGTGGATTGATCTACACTTTTAGAGTCGCTTAAACGCAGGGGTGTACCGACCAAGTATGTGGACATACTGTCGGCGCTTTATTCGCATACTTCAGCTCAGGTTAATGTTTACGGTGAACTATCTGACAGTTTCAGCACCATGGGCGGCGTTCGTCAAGGCTGTCCCCTTTCACCATTTCTGTTCAATTTCGTCATGGACGAAGTAATGGAGGACTGTTTGCGGCACTCAAATAATGCCGGCGTGGACATGGTGAAAGGTTGATTGACCTTCAGCAGGCGATCAGGATTTGTCCATTCGAATGTAAAACGGAGTGAAAACACCGAAAAACCTAACCCGTAGCCTGTAAGTGAACGTCGATATTGTGGTCCAGGGAATAACTCATGGATAACAATGTGTGCCAGTTTTCTAGTGAATAAACTCAGGTAGCAGGCTCGAGTATTCAGTGGTGCTGACTACAACCGAATATATTGGAACAATTGCGTGCTTCTTGGCTGGTGCTCACTGAGAACAACTACTCCCTAAAACTTTCTCATACCCTTCTGGTATCATGGTCGGTGGCCGCTAGTTTGTATACCAATCACAAATAACTGATCGAGTCCTGACTGTGAGGAAAAGTTAACGGCTACTGGAAGTAAACTCAACAAAAGTGTGGCCATAGGATCGAGGTGTTCGACCTCTAACCACGAGAATGGCACACGTACGTTGCGAATAGACAGACGAGGATCAACAATGAGATAATGTGAAGGTGTGTTGGATACGCATTTCTGACGAGGCAACACGTATCTTTCATTACTGTCCCTAGTGTGTGTGTGTGCGCGAAAATTCGGGATGACATACTATAAACAAATGTCTGCCACTGTCTTGAGAAATTACACGGCTTGACAAGTTTACTCTCTTACAAATTCTCCTTTGCCTATGCCTGTTTTTAAGACCGTCGGGCGACTACGTAGTTGAAAGTTCACTCACTACAGAAGATCTTCAAACTGACTTGATAATTTCTCTAGTCAACTGATGATCTGCGAGTACTGCAACGAGATAGGAAGAGACCCAGCCCAGAGAGTTAAAAAAACCAAGGAATGATGTTGTTAATATACTTGTAACTTCAGGAGAATCGAGTGTACGCTGATAGTTTACAGACCCGATCTATTTCCAAGAGGAACATTTAAATCCCCGCTACTCTACTTGAGATTGGCAAAATGAGGGGTAAATGTGGTATAGCGATTTAACGTCGTTTGGCACACGAATTGGGTGAATAACTAACGGGTTGCCAACTTTTAAATGCTCCAACGATGTTCAAGCTATTTGTGTTTGTTTTTTTCTCTAGTCAATTGTTAACTATCAGGTGATTAAGTAAATAGCGAGTGAACTAATCTGTTTTCAGAGCTTATTTACAGACATGACGATGAAATACGACTCTTGCACCTAATCACATGGTTGATTTCATGAGACCCATTACTGGGTCCTAGTGATGAGTGCTTTGTTTGTATATATAATGATGATGGACGTGCCATCGAAACTGTACTGAGAAGTCAAGAAAAGAACAATGATGTACGCGATGCGTCTGGTTCTGATGATTTTGCCTTTTTATGAAACACTAGTCTACGGTGAGTTGCCAAATTGTAGCGTACCATATATATAATATACGTATACATTATATGCACGATAAGTACTGAGAAGGTTTCTATCAATTCCTCTCGAAAGATGTTACGTAAATCGGCCGATCTGAACATATGAGCACCAGTTATGCTCCGCTTCAAGTATCGTAGTTATTGACTAAGGAAACAAGATTGCATTGAAGGGATAATTCACTCATACTACTTTCGTTTTATTGTGCAGCAGCGTGATGGGGTGTGCGCACAGTCGGTGTGCTACACAGTCGATGACAAGATTGAAACGCAGGCACATAAGCGGTTCCAACTGATCTGAAATGGTGATCGATCGAGTGACGTAGATGAAAATACACCTGTTGAAAAGCTCCATTTGGAGATAGAATATCTAACAGCTAAAGCCTATATCATCTTGACTACACTGCTCATACGTCTGTATTGCGTCTAGTAAAGGAATACTCGCCCTTGGCAAACACAATGGTGGAAACGCGGTGGTTTGGAAGTGCACCACATTAGTTTCACGGAGCTTGTTCCTCCTAGTGTAGGCGTGAATTACGAAAAAAACGTGGAATGGAATATGAAGCATCGTCGATTGTGATTAACACGACATCGGCATGCCAGTGAATATATAAACGAAAAAAACAGTGTTGTTAATCCTGCAACGGAACCGTGTGAACCAACGCTGACCAATTTTGAACAACAATTCATTAGCTATTAACTATTCGATACGAAAACGTGCAGTCGCTTAACACCATGCAACCGCAAGTAGGGTGATACTGTGTATGCCTAGGTAAGTGCGTTCTAGCGAACGGCTTCGTTGAAAACAATCTAGACGGGCAATTAGGAGTTATCAATTCCACACACATCTAACCACTTCTAAAGTGGACGGTTCCGCGGCTGTCAATACCGGTTCGAATTCAAAATCCAACTGAATATGTGCATATGTAATGGCTAAACATTCAAATACACTGCGGCCTTATATATCCACTGCTCCTTTTTGATACATAAAGAAACTCTCACAATGTCAGAGAGATTAATACCTCCTAGCCATGCAAACGAGATTTACTGTGACAGTCACTTTCCACTAATTAGTTTGGGTATTCTTCAGCATAATCGCATCCGGTGGCGCGCACTTATCGACGACCACGAAACCGTGTGAGTCAGCAAGCCAACAGACACACAACAATATAGCCCTGCCCATTCTTCCAAATCGGATCACGTTTGTAGAATGTCGAAACCATCTAGATAGAAGGCGAAAAGTAAGGCGGCCTCACCGTATCAGTTTTGAGGACGGCATGCACAAACTGATGACTGCATCCACCTCACAACTGAGCAGGAAAACACTGAGAATCTTAGTCATTTGCCTGTAGCTTCCATCTTTGTCGGTGTATATGCTAAATACGCGAAAATTATTAATTATCAGACTATAATGGATCAGCCTCTTGCCTCATCGGTAAACAGGTCTCCAGAGTTTCCATATCCATCCACTTTCCGCTAATCTCTTGTGAATTCACTACACATGTTTCGTCTCGTGACCTCAGCAACAAAATACGTGCATGTCTACAGATTAACTTTTTACTGATTTCAGTGTACTATACATTTCTATCAACAAATAGCTTACTAAGGCGGAATCTATTCAACAGACTCTTCAAATACAAGCTTTCAGGGCATTCAGTATCCTCGTTTGTCAAGTGAAGTCCTTCAATCTCGTTCTGAATCTCTTAACATATGCTAACTTGCTATTGCTTTCCAAGTTGAATTCTTCACGTACAATCCAAACACCAGGTGGTTAAAGTGAATACCACGTTCCCAGATTCAAAAACCAACCTCTCGTACAAACGACTTCTTCCCTCTGTACACACAATTGTATTTCACGATCTACACATCCTTTCACCGCAAACCCCTCTCGTTCATACTCAAATGCACAGGAACCCTCACACTGACCGGACCGGTAATGAAGAACGGTATGCCGGCCACATGGAACGAGAAATACGAAGATCCTGAGAGCCCTGAATTTCGAAACCTCAGTGAACAGCTATGCACAAATGTGAGTCTACTCGGCTGTGTCTAGTGATAATTGTTCGGGTGGCGGGTAAAAGCTCAGCACTCTGTAAAATTCTTATCAATGCGTTCGGTTGCTCGAACGTACCCATAAGTCTACAAACATACACGTCACTCCCGATGTATTCACTAACATGGAAGCTTGGAACGATAAATTCTGTCTTGACATTACGGACTCTTCATTCAAAGTTGCCAACTTATGGTGAATAGACTTGATTCAGGTGTTGTCCCTACAATAACACTAAGTGATTGCATCACCAAAATGTTCGTTCCCTAGCATGACTTCTCAATTCAGAACACACGATTGTCTACATTGCTTTCCACACTACCTCCTCCGTTAATAACACAGATTAGGGGCGCAATGCCGGAGTATCTCAGTCTTCGACAAGGCTGGCTATCCTGTGCTACACGAAAAGTGTTCAACAAGAACCCGATAGAATCTGAAGTGGACATCGAACTGGACTCTGGCCAACTGGAAGAACAGGAGCTAGATGTCAACTGCGGTACATTCGAAATTTTAATGAACTACCTGGTGAAAAAATGGCCACCTCACACAGATCAATTTCAGTTTAAGGAGATCAACATAGTGACGGGTAAGTGTTTCACACGAACGCCATTCATGATAGGTTCTTGTCTCATAGCACACCTGTGAATCCACTTCACAGTGGAAACAATGCCTGTCATATTTTGAACAGCAAACGTTCCGCCACCTATCAGTGTTTGTTGGGTTGGACATATAGTGTACACAGAAAATAGGTTGATGTAGATGCCGCTTGAGTGTTGGAGGTTGGCTCAACTGCGAGGGCTCAAGTGAACATACGCGCTACACCGTCCACTACGATTTTGCATAATCCGTTATTTACCCGTACAAGCGCACATGTATCGTCCGTAGTTTTCTATTCATTCTAGGTTTTGGGAAAACGTAACCTTGTGAAACATGGACGTATTGTGGATCAGAGTGCTGCTCCCGGAACCTATCAGGACTAGAATGAAGAGAGTTACGAACAAACATACGCGGCGCAACCAACCAAGCGATAGCAAGATTGTGTGGGCAGAATCGGAGCGATAAAGAAACATTAGTCTTTCACGTCCATTCAGTTAGAACGTAGGACCATTAGCAAACCTGAAAGTTACGTTGAGAGATTTTAAGGTAGAATGCTGCTTTTATGCATTTGGTATGACAAATTCCGGTACTTATCGTACGTAGTAACCGTCCTTTATTTTCCCTCCTGGAGCCAATGCAGCAGGTGCATTCAAAACGTCAATGACCATGGTTCTGACAATTCTCCTGTCCTCATCATATTCCCACGCTTGATGACAAACAGGTTAGCTTTCTATTGTGCAGTAAACCGTTGTTTTATGATCCATGTGTTGTCTCTGTATTGGCTTACTCACGTTTGTACAAGACGTTACCATGTCGTCTGCCGCCTGTTCATCGGTGTTAGCATGAGCGGCGCTGTGATTTGAGAGACGCTCACGCACCTATATATGTTCCTCGTAAATCTACTCAATGTTATAATCAATCAGTTCATACTGTCAAATCAGCATGCGGGAAACATACCAAAACCTGCAAAACAATTTCACATTGTACCCCAATTGGTTGACACGCCAAACTGGAGAAGAGATAATCGGGAAAAACTGACATAACACAATTGATGTGGTGAAAAGACAAATCTGCTACGAGTTCACACTTATGCTGTGACCCAGGTTGCGCCTATGATCACGCATTTTGTTTTCCATTCAGGTTTCACTATTACAAAAAGACTCCACATTTTCGGCTGTCTACCAGACATTGGTGTGGTAATCATCCGACCACGGCTACTAACATGTGGGCTGCTCTGATAGAATGAGCAACATTACGTAACAGGGTTCACTCAGGAAAGCACCAAACAGTGGAACTGAAATGATGCGTGTTTGGAGAACTAGGATGCATTGAATAATGTGGAGAACATCAAAGATTGTCGAGTCTGTTGGCTATAAAACGAGCTGGATCTGGCAATCTTTAGGAATTAGGTCGACTTGTTATGTATTCGGAAATGTTTATTTTCATGTGGTACTTCATATGCTTTTTGCTAATGCATGTATTTATTGTCACACTCTTTCTAGATCCCCAGAATTACATCCGTGAATAACGCGTTTCATGATTTGTGTGCTGATCAAACTGATGAATAACGTCTAACCATCGTTAGTATCAAACAGCTTTTAGAAATCTACTTTTGCCTTTTGTTGTACCATGATCGGAATCCTAGTCGGGCGCAGACGCTGAGCAATAAACCACAATGACGAATCGGCAGTAGTAGAAAAGTTTGCGATAATTACAGGTTAATATGATGATATGCCGCTCCGATGTGTACCACTGTCCGCGGAATAGTTAGTTAAAGCTTCCCGATATTCAGCACTGTCTGAGTCCTATGTTTTTCCAACAGGCTGACAAACGAAACAAGACAGCTGTTTTCTCTCGTGCGTCTAATTTTACCGAGACCCGGAGCTCACCACAGTATTTAGCTTCGAACAGGTTTATAAGATCAGAATGCTGAGTATACTGATATTAGTCACGACGTCTTTGTCTGTTTTACGTTGTTTATTCTGCAGTTGTCTTCTGTATCCGATTTGTTTTTCTCTAGAATTTCGGTGTACCTCCCTCAGACATTTGATGCACATGAAAGCAGCGCTACAATTAATGGAACCGCAGTGTTATTACCACGGGCACTATTCGGTAGATAAATGTTTCACAGCTGACCCTTTTCCCACCGGAATTGACTCTGCTGAAGTTAAATTGACGATTACTAGCCGCTTGTTTATGAAAACAGAGCGATGGTTCCTGTGTTCCCTCCCAGAGTTCGATGCATGTATCCGTAGAATAACTGACCAATGTGTTTCACATCTTTGAATCTAGTTCTGTCACTTCGAGATAGACGGTCGGTAAACAGAGAAGTGTCGTGTTAGAACGCCAATCTTCACCTTTTATTTAACCTGCTCCCCAAATATTGGACAATATACTAGCCAGAAAATTACAAGTTTCGGTTTTAGTTCCGTCTGCATTGGTAGCTAGATCTTTGGCGGCTGCAGCCGTGATAATCTTGTTGCATAGAGCACGAAAGGCGGTATGTCGGATAAATTCTCACGAATAAAACAGGTATATGCTGAAGGTCGAGCCAAAGATTGTTGAAACGACACTTACGATATTTTAAGAGCTAGTGAGAGAACAGCCAGCTGAAGAAGGAAAATAAGTGGCAACTCTCATTTGGCAATCGGAATCAAAACTGTTGACTTCACCTATGAGTATACCGATAAGAATCAAATAAGATGTTTGCACTACATCTTTCCAAATTTCACAAAACTAAGATACGTTTTCTAGTTTTGCCAAAATTCAATTTTTGAAACCCACACAAACCCTTCAAAACTGTAGTACTCAGGGAAAACTGGACCACCAGTAAGAACCAATACAACCCATGGTCATGCAAAGTTGAGCAATTAGAGTGCAACAAAATTCATTAAATATCCATACACCAGAACTCATGAAACATACGCAGAATGAAGGTATACCATCGATTGCGATAGAACTACAGGCTGGATAGGGTGTTTTCGCTAGGTCCACATCTTCGCAACAGAATTCAACAATCCATAGTCGCACCATTTTATATCAGTACTTTGTAATGCAAACCGTGATTCTCAATCACAAGCAGGACCACGAATCCCGAGCCTAGATAATACGTATATATTGTCAACGAATCCGTAGTGACGGTACAATACCGAACGAAAAAAGTGAAAGAGAAGAGAACAAATGGATGGGCGAGCGCGAAGAGGAAGTGATTGGGCGGTGATCTGAGAGAAAGAAACTAGAAGTCAATAACAACGGTGCTCACAAGGAAATGGGACACAAAGGAGAGAGAAAACACGCAGGCATGGGGAAACATTACAAATCACGATTAGATTTTATCGTATTCCAAGGAACACAGAAAAAGTAGAATATGATTGTGTGCATGTGCACGGACTGAGAATGCTACGATTCTGCCAGGTTCAGGTGGCTGGTATGATGGTGGCTAGAAAAATAAGGAAACTCTGAAAACAAACAACGTTTTCGATAACGGAGGAGACTAGAAGCAACAGAGGCAACTCAATCGGATCATGATTAGATTAGTTATTCAAAAGAGGGCGAAAATAAAATTGAAAAAACTCAGTAGTAGGATAAGCGAAGAACAAGCAACAAGTATAGGCCGTAATTGAAATCTGATTATGCAGAAAACATAACTGGCGAAAAGTGTGTTTACTGTATTTAACCTAATGAGTTTTGTCGGTGAATCAATTTGGAAAGTATGGGACGAAAACAGGGCGCACACAGGGGACGCGAGAGTGGGTTGATTTGCGTGAATTAGCAGAGGACAGAGAACGAGTGCAGCGGTGATCGGGGCAACCAAAAACAGACAAAAAACGGGAAAATTAGGAAAATGGAATTCATGAGGTTTAAAGACAATCACCAACAATCGTCAAACGTAATGCCAAGTTGGTGTGTGGATGAGAGTGCGAAAGGAATGGAACAGCGGGAGAATAACGCTCAAATGTACGAAAGAACAGCTGCACAAGGTGTCTTCTCTGTCACCCTCTCTCTCCTTCTCTGTTTGTACGGACATTTGGGCGCTTGTTTGTTTGTTTGAGGCGCTCCGCGACGTATGCTAAACGGGCCCGGATTGGTTTATGGTTTGGCTGGTTCTAAGAAGGGATGGGGTGATTGTCACAAAACCGAATAGGAACATAACACGAGTGAAAGACACAGAGACTTGGTCTTAGTATGACCCGGTAACGGAGCGCAACGGGATGTGTGTAGGCGTGGCAAACAAGTAAACTGCAAAAGAAAGTGGCGCCAGACAACAAATACAATGTGAATGACTAGGGATGAAAATGAAACAGAGTTAGACCGGATACCGAACCGGCACAACAGATAACCGTCAACTCAGCATAAGGAGAAGATAAAGGTAGATTGTGTATCATGAGAAGGGGAACAAAACACAACATAAACGCATGATTAACGCACATTAGCATACACGCACGCACGCAAAACACGGCGACGCACGAAAATTCAGTGGTATTGGCACAGTGGAAAGACAAGGACTGGCGATCCATGAGTAGTAGTGATGGTAACAGCAGCAGCACTAGTAGCATTGGCAGTGATGCAGAGTTTGTATAGACCGCGCATTACGGCAATAAAACAATGCTGGCAAATTTAAAGGGAGAGAAGGAGGAAACCCAGTCAATAATGAGTACTAAGCAATGGTTTTAATCAAGGATCCTAGAAGGATCACCTGTGCGAACATGCTGATGGTTATGTACAGGAGAAGTTGAAATACAATACAATCAGCTATCTTGTTTATCAGCATCACGAGTTCGTGACGTCATCTTACAAACGCTTAAAGCAAACGACAGAGTGGAATCATGTTACGAATATTAACATGCGATGAAAGCACGGGTTAGCATTCGGTTGTTTAGTCCTCATCGGACTTTGTCGGATGGTGTGAATGTTTGCACAGATTAACTGAATGAGTAACCAAAGACGTATCTATTCGTGGTCGAATCATACGTGACAAACAGGTATTGAACATTGTGGCATCTGTTTGCCATCAAGTATACACGACCTAATTCAATCGATAGTGCACTAACAGCCAAAAAAGGAAGCTTTACCAATAGCATGACATCGCTAGATGTCCAAAGGAGTGACTAGAATGTCAATATCACTAACTAAGTGTGATATGTAGCCAAGTTGAAAAGGTGCGCATGCATGACAACGGAGAGTGGTATGTGTAATGGAATCGGGAAATAAGTGAAGAACAAAAACAAAGCTCTCTTCAGATTACTAGGTTAATCGTCGTTACAAACATGATTATCACCATAGACATCAATCGATGGATGATAATGTTGCATAACTGACACAGTACCTTGAAAAGGAAATAACCTTAGCCTCAAGACAAAGTGATGATGATTAATGAGATATGCCATACAAAAACGAAAATAAGATTTAAAATCACCTATCAATCTGAATGTATCTTCCAAATGACTTGCAAGTAAAGAGGTATCTGCTTCCTGGAACCTTTCATTGCTCCGATCCACTGTACGGACTATTCGATCAAATGACGATAACACACAACGTTTCGTCTAACGTCTCTAGCTACCGAAACTGCGAATTATAGGACTCATATTATGAGGATCAAAAAATGACTTGCGGTAGTCAGTCTAGTGAAAACTTTTTGTCTCTCTATTTTAACACATAACCACTTAGTATTTCTAATTCTTGTCAGTCGCCAGAGCACTGACAAAAAATGTTCGATTAGTGGACAGCATCTTTAAAAACTGAAGGAAGGAGGTTGCCTGAGGTTGGATATCAAATATTAGCCTCTAATTGTATCGCTAATTACTCGTTGACATCACTTGAGTTGTACGACTGAAGATGAATAACGCTCGTTCCGTATCTGAAGATAGTTTGTCTCCTGAAAACCAAGCTGATCAGTCCAACAGTTGTAGAACAGCACAGCTTTGACGACTGTGGTATATATCGGCCATAGTATAAACAGTAAATTATAACTGGGGTTGGTTAACTGTCAGGAGTGTTCATTATTAAACACTAACAACTTCAGTCAGACAGTGAAGTCAGTATCATTTACGAGATTGGGATGAACGACTTCGTAAAATAAAGTACTCGATTAGGTAGGATAGGGATGTAATCACACTGGAGGAATGTTTGCTAGTTATTACAGAGACTGACTATCGGCTGACTGAGTGAGCTCTGGATCCTGCAGACAAACTATACGTTCGTTTTATTTTCATCAAAATAATTAACTCTAAATAGTACAACGCGTGTTACGCAATCCCAATTTTGCACGATCTGAATGCAGTTGCCAGTCCTTCCTCTGGGAAGCAGAGCAGCGAGGAGCTAGACTAAATCGAGTTTGAGGCCTCGTATGTAAGCACGCAGTAATTCAAAAAAGTTATCACTCAAGAAAAGGATGGAAAAGTTTCCGAAGATCACGAACGTCGTACGCTGAGGATCAGTAATGCAATTTTCACACATACATATAAAGCCGATTGCTAAAAACTAGCATATCAATAACAGAAATACGAATCAGATTGTACAAAGTATGGTAGCAATGAGTAGTTGTGTTTGCTGGCCTAAGTGTACCCGACAGGGTATCGCGGTTGTTGTCATTTATCAACAATGCGTACCCGATTTTGCCGGTAATATATATATATATATATATATATATATATATATATAATGTGATGAAGGACTGACAGCTTGTGCAATGTGGATACGGAAACAGATAGATTCACTGTTGCAGTCGTAAAATGTAACCGGTCCTCCCAAGTAGACAGCTTTTACGGAATCCTATTTCAGACAAAGTATGACTTCTATATCTTTCAAACGTTTGTTTCATGTTTATCATTGTAACCTTAAGCAAAAGTACATCATTGCATCGTGTAGATGCTTAACTGCCATACAATTAAGAAAGGAGCAAGGTCTAGACATGAAATAATAAAAGAACGAAGGAGGAGACCTGACTGGTAAAAGCAACTACGTCTATTCAGACAGTCTACATAAAGCTGCTCACAACTTGAAAAAGAAAACAATCTAGCTGTACGCGAAAGTGAAGCGTCATTAACAAGGCAGCCAGCTGTGAAATGACATTGGACTGAGGCTGATCCAGAGCCCTCGCACAAGCTAGTGTAAGCGTAACTGTGATCGATCAGCACCAGTCGAGGAAGAATGTCAATCAGCCACTACTTCAAATCGCGTGTAAGTAGTGATTAAAACGAGTAGTTTGGACGCGTGTTGAATGTAAACAATCGAACTGCTTAATACAAAGTCGTGGAAAGTAATAGCAAACGGGCTAAACAAAATGGAACAAGCTTGTCGTTTAACAGCAATCTCAACACAGTTGGTTTTCTGTGGAACGGGCAATTGTAATTGCTTAGTGTCACTCAGAGCGGACTTTGTCGACAAAATAGCAAATTAAGTAATGGGTTTAGGCTCAGGAGCTTGGCTGACGAACTATGATAAGCGCTTATTGAGGTGGCCACGACACTGCGTCTGAGAGAAGCATAAGTCTACGTCCAATGTTAACTCCATGATTGTATTTATAATAAGTGGATTAAGATGAATGTGACATTACGAGCACGTTGTAATACTCAACTTTTCAACCACCTCCGTTGACCTTCCTCAGAAGTACTGTAATTAAAATCACATTAAAAAAGGAATAGAGGTCACGTGGGGTTCGTGGTGGTTAAGTCAATCCATGCTGCGTCTGAAATGTTGAGCTGAATTCTATGCTCACTAAGTGAGGATGAGAATGATTATATATTGTCAATTTTTCCCTAAAACTCTCACATTTGTTACCTGCTCATACAGCCACAAAAAAACATTGTTTAAGGTAGATTAAACGTTTACGTCTGCATACGTGCAACGAAAAAATGACCTCATTCAGTGTCACAGAATGTGACAGCCTTGAGGATCAGAGATATACATCTGCACTTTGCCCACCATCGATAGGACAACACTGGCGTGCCACAATGTAATAGCAGTCAAATAAAACATTAACTACGGCTAAAAACTAGACTTTTTTTAAATCGACCAACGAAAGCTATCCATACCTCAATTAGATGCTCGTTACAGACACAAATGGATTGAGAAATGACAAAAACTGAACCAAACCAGGTCATTCCAACTGTAACCAGATGACAATGTCCACCCTAAAATGAATGGAGAGACTGATGGGTTCATAATCCATTTTTATCTTGTGAAACCAAGATAAGTGTGTGAGATAAGTTGTCAATTCAACGCATGCAATGAGCACCAGTGACAAATTAATACCAACCGAAAGCTGAGAGCAGAGCAAAGAGACATGAGCAGTATAAATGAAAAACGCATGCACACAAAAAAAACGGATGACAAACAGAGATTCCAACAATCCTAGCATGCAAAAGTGTACACAAGAAAGACGTAGACCGAGTACGAGTTCTACACAACAAGAAAAACGCACACGCCCAACAGGGAATCAAACGGCTGTGTTGACAAACCACTTACCCTCTATCGTTGAGTGATTTGGGACGCATCTTAAGAGGAAAAGTGTCAAGAAATCGACCGATTACATCCGGAATAGAGAGAGATGAGACAAACAATCAGTGTGGAAAATAAGCAAGTTAAACGCCTTGAAGGATTTACTAAATTAAATGCACTACAAGAAGCCAACAAACACTGACGGCCAAAATACTTACATATCTGGTTAGTATATCAAAAACTGGTTGAATCTGAAAAAATGTGCGGTTATATTGTTGACAATTAGTTTTCGTTTTGAATCAACAATCGTAAGCAAGCCGCACACATATAGAATGTGGCAAACAGAATCAACACCTACCTTTATCAATGGACTCCTTCGAGGGAGAACTTGAGGACGGGGAGACGAGACTGACATCGGCTGAACACTGTGGACGTTGCTGTTCTGATGACACTGGGAGAGCCAAGCTTGACGATGACTTGGCTGTGCGGTCGCTGTACTCGGATGATTCAACATTCTGGCTCCTGGCCTCTTGCAATAGCTGTTCCGCGTGCAACCGTTGAGCCGTAGTGCATTCAAGCTGGCGACGACTCTCGGCTACACGAACACCGAGCTCACGTGCCTCAGTGGCATACTGATCTAAGCAGCCTTGACTCAAATGACGTAAGCCTAAAGTGAGGATGTATGACGGAAAAAGTATGGTCAGGAAACATCACATCAACTATTGAAACCCAATCAGAAATGAGTTATCGACTGTAAAACAGCGAAATCACAAAAATAAGGTCAGCTAAACAATGGGATCGATAGATTCCTTAATCAAACTCTGGGGAATAGATACGTAAGAAGGCAAAGTGGCAAACAAAGTTGTTTATCGAGTAAAGGTGAGTTGGGAACTAAGGTGGGAGGAGACTCTCAGTGGATCCTCGAAAAATGTAGACGGAACAGTGCATACACATAAATATATATATATATATATATGTATATATACATTTCCAGTTTTGAGTAGTAACCATGGCTATAATGGCTCAAGCTATCACCCTCTCTGACCGAAGGAAACGAAAGAAGAATAATAATAACTAATAAGAGAAAATAAGTATTGATGTAAGAAAAATAAGTGAAAATAACAGGAATTCACTAACGAGAGTCACCAATTCTTCGAATACGCCTTCGTCAATGGCTGTGACACGCTGCCACATCCGAAGGCGCTTTCTGTCAGCGAGATGAGTAGTCATGCAACCCTCCACTTGGTAGGTGATACCTTCCAAACTTGCTCAGCGGTGCGGTCAAGGGTTATGTTATACCAACAAAACCATAATGATAAATTAGCTATTCGCAACGAAAGTTTCACTACTAAGACGCTTGAGTCCTTACTCATCGAAAGTTCCAGTTCAAGACAACGGGAGTCGAAAACCTGGAACCTGTGCACATCCTTAGTGAAATTGGACCAGCTCATTTCAATCTGTAGAACAGTTTATACCCTCTATGCGAGCGACAATCAGAGATCTGTGCGATGCCACGAACAAAAAAGAGGTGTTAATACATCAAGTGTCCTAGCTACTGTTATAAGCAAGTCATCAGCAATGTTACGAGCTGATGAAAAAGAGTTATTCAAGTACACAGGGCAACTCGCAGTTTCAAGTGGCCTACATGCAATAGCAAACGTAACATCTGGGATAACACAATTTCGCAGCAACACGCCAAATTTGGAAGGTGCAAAGAGCATGTCGTATTATCATGTTTTGAAGGTTGTCTGCAAAACACCTGAACAGAGAAATGCTATCCGCGTACTCAATATCAGTAACCTAATTATCAGACAGAAGTTGTATGCCGAGATCCCCGAATCTCGCCTCCTAGTATTTCTTCCAGAAAACCATCTACCATATAAGTGAATAGAAAAGGAGAGATCAGACATCCCGATCGAAAGCCATATTTGGTACAGAAACCTTGGTATGATTAGTGAAAAATATGCACTCTGCAATAAGAACAGGTACACCACGATTAAAAAAAATAACACTGGGACTTCGTTACGGTAGAGGCGTTTCTAGAGGATACTTTTAAAAGTCGGATCATAAGTTGCCTTTTGATTGAAAAAAATATAACGAAAATTGACGAAGAAACGGGATACCGATAAGTCTTGATGCTTATAATACTACTGGTGTTATGGAAAGTAGAACAAAGATACGTCAGTAATGTAACTGCTGTGAGTGATAAAACTATGAGAGAAAGGTCCCATATAACTTGATGACGAAACACCGAGGACAAACTTTGTTGCTACTTCAACTTCTCATGGAGGTACCAGGTGTTTTTGCACAATTAAAGGTGCACAAACATTCTAGAATACTCATGTCTGATATCCGAAAACAGAAATCACACGTCTGCGACACGCCCTTCTGAGTCGTAAGAGCCGCTACCGATGTCCTGCTCTTAAAACGGAAGAGGCTGATAAATACAGGAAGTCTATTATCAAGCCGAAGATCGCAAACTACGACTAAACAAAATGTTCTGAGTAAATTGTGTAAAGTGTTTCATCATCTAGTACAGTTGAATCGACTTATTGTGAAATCTTGTTGGAGGAAAAACCTTAAATAAATTGACAATGTGTACAATATAAACAATGCTAAAGCTACTGCTTTCAATGGAGTCGGATAAAGCGAAACTCTGTTACAACGATGAAACATAGATAAAAAGATGCACCACTTTTGACGAATTTGTGCACTGTGTCTAAAAGTGTCCACAACCTTACCTATACTTTACTTTCCACACAATATCCCAGCCATAAACTCCCTTACACAGTATTGTAGGCATTCCCCCACACCTTCACTGTGTAAGTGGGTCTTGGTCTTGCAAACTAGCAGACCAAGTGTAAGTCCGTAATACTGATAGGCAGTATGACGGGTCTGATAACTTAGAAGGGATGTGACTGCGAAAAATCTTGGTTTCAGTTGAATTCAGACTAGCAACAAAAATAAAATGCTCAACCACAACAAGTATTCCTTCAGATAAGCTACGAAGTCATACCCGGAGCTTAGAAATTTCACATTTGGATTCACTCATCCACCCAGCTCTCTGTTTAGGCAAGCTGTTTCTGTCAATTGTATGAATTTAGCTGAAGCCCAGATTTTTCGCAACTGGATCTCATCTAAGTCTGTATTGATCATAAACAGCACCGCCGAAGCGGTCAACGGTTGTTTTAGGATAATTATGATGATAAACTCAATATAATCAGAAACTCGCAGTATTTTAAATTACTGTATCAACCAACGTATATACTTGCTTCGATACTTCAAAACACGTCACATCTATAGAGCTACTAAAACAGTGATGTGGAAATATTCATTTGGCAATTTCGAATAAAGACTGATTATGATGAATGTGCCTGGTCTTATTGATTTCATCATAGGAAGGTTTGACTGGGATTTGTCAGGGACGATTAGTGATGCAAACGTTTGTGAGCACCGGTAACTGAAATTCGAGGCGGTATTGAATAGTTAGTACCATTAGAAGAGGTAGCAAGTTACATTTAAACCTAATTATTTTGGCAATGGAGATGAGGAAACCACGTCTGATCGGACATCACTTGGGGACCCAAAAAGCAATCAATGACTAGGTAGTGTTTTATGTTTAACTACAATGGGAGCAGTCACAACAGAACGTTTTGGGTGCCCGAACACATCAGAACGTAATGCTTATCTACGACTACCCAACCAAATATTGGTTTTCACAACTAACCAAAGACCAATCATGCCGATCTGACGGTTTCCAGTGCAAACTAGACGTGTTTAACGAAATGAACATCGATAAAAACAGTACCATATCGAAGCCTGACAAACAACCTCACAAGCGAAAGTGGATGAGCGTTTACATATGATAATTCGTTCGTGCCTAACGTGAGGTCAATGGCGCAGTGGTAAACACGGTTGCCTCATGAACAGCATGTCCGTGGTTCAAGTCCCGGCAGTGGCGATGATGATATGCACTACTGACGAGCTCTAATGAGAGCAAAACTCGAGTCTAGTGCTTCTTTTCGAAAGGGGCCGACTGGATAGTCTATGGGAATGCGACAGCTGCGATCAATTGTGGGTGATGTTCAATCTATATGAAAATCAAAATCCCCTACTACTCATCAGTAAACAAACTGTTGTTGTGATTATGACCGCAAGCAGCGTATATATAGTAAGTTCAGGCGGATTTCATCAAATCAGCTGGTGGAGGAAAAACCGGTGTCTTCGGCGAATTTCACACATTTCGATTAGTGAAACTGCAACAGCTGCAGGTAGAAGCACAATCAGATACTTTGTTAAGATACATTCTGACAACGTGTATACATGACTGTCAGTACCAATAGGTGGCAAAATAGTAACTCATAAAATAAATGACATGCTGGAACTTATGACATCTACTGATCAGTTACACACTGTAACAGAGACGATATGTCATTGCTATCAAGTAAGTATTCCCGGACACTAAGCTACAGCATTTATTTGTGATCACATCCTAATCCATTTCACACGTCTTTCCGTTCCTACAGACTATTTCAAACATTTGCATCAGACCTCCTGTTTCAAAGCTATCAACCAGTAGACAGAATAGTCATTGGAGAGCTCACTCAACCCAAATTTGACTGAGGTGCTCCAGATGCAAATGGAACAAACAATCCTCATGAGCCGGAGTTACACGAAAACCTTCTGAAATTACTACCACGATGTGTTAGTTCGATGAGACCCATGCACGCAACGGTTTTCATTGAAGGTTTTCAATAACGTGCCTCAGACTGAATGTCATATGACCTATCCAGTTACACGAACTGATTATGATATATCACGACAGTTGCACGTTTGTGCTTGATGGGAATGTGCAGTGGCTCTGCACCGTCCTATGTTAACAATATTCGCAATGTTTGGGGCTACGAGATAAGTTTGCAAAAGCATGGCGCAGCCCTAATTATAACAAATATCCACAATCATCATCATAGTGGTAATTAACTAGCCTTTAAATCACTCACCGAGATAAACCAATAATCATAAATTAACCATTAATTTAAACATTACTAGGTGGGTTAACTGAGGTTAGTGGTTTCAAGCTACCTGACAGACTTTTGAAAGCAGGGTTATTGACTAGATTGAACAGTGTCACTGTTTATTCTTTCGAAATGATCGAGCGAAGTTGTGACTGAACGTTTGAATATGACTGCTCGGTCATGCCTATTGCGCGATTACTGACGCTGTGGTCAACACGTTAGGCTTACAAACACGAGCGCCGGAGTTCAAGTTCCGGGGCAGACGAGGACATGTACTACCGATGAGCTCTAGTAAAAGTGAAACTAGGGTCTAGTATTTCTTTTTAAAGTGTACTAACACAATGAATGTCAGTCAGCAAGCGAAAGCTGCGAGCAAATGTGAGTGGTGTTCAACTTGCTATTCTGCTTGAGTAGCAGCGTTATCATTCGGTTGCTACGAGTTCCAATAGAATTATTGTTGTACTCATGCACTGTTCATCCGAAGACAAGTAAGGCATTGGTTCGTTATTGTCGCTTATCCGATCCGTAATGATTGTATTCTGAGTGATTAACATTCGGTCGCCACGTCAATCACATGATCACTGGTTGATATGATTAAACTAAACAACCACGCATACATACACTTAAGATCCGTCAAAATGTGGACGTCAGAACAACAGACATGTTTTGTTCATAGTCGCTCTACGGTAGTTCTTATCACGTAAAAGTTAGGGATGCTCATTTAAGATCCAATGCAAGCTGTTACTCCACAGCATCTAGTACTTAAACGACAACAAACATTACAGGAGACGTGACACAACAATCGTGTCGCAATCAATGAATCTGTGTCACGAATGTGAATTTATCAATCTAAATATCTTGTTGATAACACCTTACAGCCAGGACAACCCAGAATACCCGAATACATGAATATGTGATCGTGACATAATCTAAACAAAGTTTTCGATACTCGTGTCCTTATGAATAAAATTGCTCGCAGGGATCAGGATGACTTGGTGGTTCCGTATTCACCAGTGCGATCGTCAGATAAACATACTGTGAAAATGCATGCGCACAACCGCAAGTAGACTCCATTTAGTTCGTAGCAGTCGATTAATTGAGCATTTATTAGAAACAAAAATGTGCTGTCACTGTACACATCAGTCTGTGAATGGGACAGTCACATCAAAATATGGGTAAAGATTTATGGAACTTGTGCTGTTAAACTTCATTTGGAATCTGCTGTATCTGTTGAATGCAACGCATTAGTCGTAAGATGACAAGATATCCGAGGGTTGTACAACTTGTGCATCGTGACGATGAATACCTTAACGATCAAGCATCAAGACCCTAATTTGTTCAACACATTTGTCGGTTGAAGTCCGTTTGTCACCCAGTGAAACACGGTACCCGATTTTTAACCATAACTAGGCACAGCCCTATTCCTTATGCAAAATAAACAGGTAACGACTATCATGATCATTATAATACTCAGCGGAGCACTACACTGACTGTAATGTATGAAGTTGACCAGCGTTTAACCAGCGAAGATAATGATGTGTTCATATTCCGTCCTGAATCGTTCTGTAAGAAACACGCTCATTCGAGATGTGTCAAGTGAATTTTGGTTGACTGACACTTGATTAGTAAAGCAATCGCCCGCACCAAACAAGCATATGTTGTGTGTGGTCCAAGATAACTCGAACACACTGGACTAGTGAGAAGAAATTAAGCGATTCAGACGTACAACTCCGTCTTTACAGGCTATGAATGCTCTCGTATGCTAAAGTAACACGTACAAGCCCATGTTGATGCATATTGCAAGCTGCAATTATTAGTAATCTGTAGCAATGTTAAGGTACTCGTTGCTATGTTCGTTTGCAACCCTCAATGAGTATCATAAACAAACAGAGGAAGCTCATGTGGCATTCACATTTTGTCGCTTGACTCCATCTTATCAATGTGGTTAGTTTGTCCTGAATCGAAATGTCCGAATATGACCTGCACGTCCTGTGTTCTGGGCTGGGTAGTGCTTGGGCATGTCACCTAGTTGTTTCAAGTGATGTGACGTCACAATTAGTGCGGAGTAAAGATTGGAACATACAAATCACGAGTAAAACAACACAGAGTAAATTCATTGCAAACACGGTCATGGTCACCCGTGGTAACCAACTGGTTGTAATCACACACAGCTAGACACAATTAAATGACTAAAGGGTGAAACTCACTATCCAACTTTGAACCCAAATGTGTGGTCATTGGCCGTAGTCGTGATGAAGAGGCAGAGACACTGAGAGAAGGAAAATAAAGGAGTGTATGTGAACAAAAACAGATGTGAGTAAGAGCATAAAGCTAGGCATACACACACTAACAATAAGCATATAATCAATATTACACCCTCAGTGTAGCCCAACAACGGAGAATTCAGTGCTTGGGTGTATAGGTTACAGTCACGACTCATTGAGATTTTGAGTTCATGTTCGTTCTTATTTTCATGTCTTGCAAAATCGCTGTAGTGCCTTCTAGTTTGGAGTCAAATATCACTGATTGTCCGCACAGTGCACATATAAAATTGGCGACAATACTACGATGACTATGAACAGCCCTGCAAGTTAAGGGATATGTATCGATCCACATGTTGATTAAACCATTATTAACGCTTGGCCAAATCCGGTACAGCTGAAAGTTTCTGGGTAAGCTTACCGCCACGGTTTTTGAAGTACACATGCTCACACACAAAGTAACTTCCGCGTTCACCATTGATGTTACTTGAAATTGTTCACAGACAATGGCTTCAGGCCGGTTCACATATGCAGAGAAAACCTACGTTTACACTAATGTATGGTGAAGCGTATTGGTAATCGGTTATCAACCGCTATGTCAAAAACGACCTATTGCCTGCGGTAAACTCGAACAGACTGACTTCATCGATTATCAAACACATCTTATCAACCAGTCACATAGTAGACCCGATCAAATTGTTCAATATGTTGTTGCGTAGTCGTAAATCGCAATTGCCAGAGAACCAATGCCAATCAGATAGTTGTGTGTGTACAGAAAATGCTTACACAACCGTTCTTTATGCTTTGAAACTGATTTCATCATCAGCGCGCCTAAGACCAAAATCGTTGTTGGTCCGTTTATCTGCTGTAACTATGTGCTATCTGCACAACATTTACCGGTTTTACGTTACCCATTGAGAAGAGTAGATCGGAATGTTAGCATCATGAGACAAAACAGATAAAGTGGAGGCAATGTTTTAACTGTTTCACTTTAGACGATCTGGTCTAGGGTCAGTTCAAAACAGTTAACAACCAAAAATAAGGTAACGAAAGTCCTTTAACAAACGGAGGCTGGTAATTAATTAATTCGGTGATCTGGTTGTAAAAGATTACACATCAGTCACACAAGTAAGCGATGTCCCCTACGAGATCAACAGTCCCAGATCAGATGTGTAAATAAGGTACTGCTGGCAAGAATGACACTCACTCCAGGTACCTGGGCGTCACAAGGGAACATCCTGACCCACACATCTCGCTTATACTGTTGACTATCGTTTCGGCGTTTCTGTAGAACCTGCTCACAGGCTTCCATCTGGTTTACCTCATGAACTGTATGAAATGTTCGGCATGAACCTCAGTAACACGATGAAATATTTTGTACCCTTCTATGAACGCACTTGCAACAAACGCGGGACGACGAATGACTAGAAGAAACGGTTGGTTATATATATATATATATAAAGTATTAAAAGGGCAAACACTGAGTAGTGAACGATTTATTGTGACGTTTCAAATCCACAATAGGATCCGTTATCAAACAAATAAATGTGTCGGAATGCGATTGCTCTACCACTCACCGTGTTCGCCTGT
>JTDE01000119.1:100494-112666 GCA_014338405.1 Paragonimus skrjabini miyazakii | reverse complement strand
ACCCTACGGCATTGGTTCAGTGAACGAGAACGGTGATCGTCTGTTCCGCCTGTGTGCTACTCACCAGCTAGATATCACGAACACCCAGTTCCAGCTGGATGCGAGCGATATCACGACGTGGACCCATCCACGAAGCGGCCATCACCATTTGCTTGACTGCGTGATTGTGCGACAGCGCGACATTCGTGAGGTGCGTATCACGCGAGTGATGCGCGGCGCTGAATGTAGCACCGATCATAGACGGGTCAGGAGTAAATTATTTATCCACGTACGCTAGTCTGTTCATTGTAGGTCTTCCGTACAACGGCAGAAGTTGGATATCAAACGACTGGAGAACTGCGAGACGAAGACTGCTTTTCAATGTGCAGTTGCCGCTCGTCTGTACGACGTTCCTGTATCCACTACCCCTGAGGGTATGTGGCAGTTTATCAAGGAACGGATCGCGACGGCAGCCACTGAGTCGATTGATGTCAAACGCCAGAAACGTCCGGACTGGTTCGACGACAACAATGCGGTTATCGCCGAACTGGTACGAGAGAAGAATACCGCGTCTACTGCCTCCACAGTGGACCCGGACAATGGAGCGGAGATGGTGACGTTCCGAATTATCCGCCGTCAACTGGCCGAACGTGTTCACGGAATCAAGGACAACTGGTGGATGAAGCAGGGTGAGCGGATGCAGGGCTATGCAGATCGTCGACAGCATAAGGAGTTCTACGATTCGCTCAAAGCGATATTCGGCCCATCTATCCAGTCTACTAAAGCACTGGTAGATGTGGACACCGGTTGTTCGTGCACCCAGCCGGAGGACATCATGAAAGTCTGGCGCAAACACTTCGGTAGCCTACTAACTCGTCCTGCTACCATTGATTGGGTGGCCGTGAATAGCCTGCCGCAACAGCCATCAAGCCCTCATTTGCTCTCGCTCCTGATTTACTAGAATTGTAGAGAACGATTAGTCAACTTCGCAGCGAGAAGGCTGCAGGTGAAGATGGATTGCCAGGCGAAATCCTGAAGAATGGCAGGCAGGCGAAGGAACGTGCACTGCTCCAGCTGGTTCACTCCATCTGGGAGCACGAGGAGATGCCACAGGATTTCAAGGATGCTGTGATAGTACCTTTGTTTAAAGGTAAAGGTAACAAGCAATGCCCAGACAGCTATCGGGGCATCAATCTGCTGAGCTGCGCAGGCAAGGTGCTTGCTAGAATCCTTCCGAACCGGCTGAATTTGGATGTCTTAGAGGCCAATGTTCCTGAGGAGCAATGCAGGATTCCGGGCGAATCGGAGTACGATCGACCTGGTGTTCGCTGCTCGACAGCTTCAAGAGAAGTGCCGGGAACGCAACTAGCCCCTGTATGCTCTCTTCGTTGACTTCACCAAAGCGTTCGATTCCGTGAGCCGCGAGGCGCTATGGACGGTGCTTGGTAAGTTTGGATGTCCAGGTAAGTTCGTCAATTTGATTAGATTGTTACATTTGGGCATGAGGGCGAGGGTGCAATCGTGTGGATCTACCTCTGATGATTTTGACATTGTCACTGGTGTAAAGCAAGGTTGTGTCCTGACTCCATCCCTGTTTAGCTTATATCTGACTGCCATGCTAACAGTTGCTTTTCAGGATTCTGGGGAGGACGGCGTTGAGGTTGAGTACTGGACGGATGGGCGCCTGCTGAATATTTGACGCTTCGGCGCCCCAACCCGGTTACATACCTCACTGGTACGCATGCTTCTGTTCGCAGATGACAGCGCGCTGTTTGCACATAGCGAGGACGAACTACAGCGATTGGCCACGGCTTTTGCGACCGCGGCATCCAAGTTTGGACTGGATATCAACACAGATAAGACATTTTCTTTCTTTCAGCCTTCTCCGCGCGGAGGTGCTGTCTGTGCAACTTCACCCCAAATTCGCATCAATGGAGATGTTGTCGGCAGTTGCACAGATTTCTGCTACTTGGGCAGCAATCTGTCCACCGATCTGTCCGTGGACTGCGAGTTGAGAGCTCATGTGGCAAAGGCCAGTACTGCTTTCGGACGTCTTGAAAGACGTGTTTGGAAGAACCACAGCCTGAAGCCGAGCACTATGCTCTTCGTCTACCGCTCAATGGTGCTGTCTATAATACTGTATGGCAGTGAAACGTGGACATTGTATCAGCGGAACGTGCGCTATTTGAGCCACTTTCATTTGCAATGTCTAAGACGCATCTTGGGTATTCGGTGATCGAACATGGTTCCGAACACTGAGGTACTGCGGCGAGCGGACATGAACGGGATGGAAGCCTTGCTGATGTTAAATCAGCTTCGTTGGCTGGGTCACGTTCGTCAGATGGGTGATGACCGTTTCCCGAAACAGTTGCTGTATGGACAACTGAGATCAGGTAAGCGAAGTCCTGGTGGCCCGAAGCTGAGATACCAGGATGCTGTGCAGGTAAGTCTTTCACGTTGTAAAATTGATTTTAAATGTTGGGAAGACTTAGCGTTAAACCGGTCTGCCTGGAGGAATACAATTCGGACCGGTGTCCGCGAGTTCAACGAGCAGTTATTGCGCGGCTGAGAACGAAAGCGCGCGTTACGCAAGGGAACCATCGGTGCCATAGGTCGTGGTGACATGACTATATGGCGTTGCGATGTGTGCGGCCTCAAATGCGTTGGCCGTCTGGGATTAGTTGGTCACCAGCGTGCTCATAGTGCACCGTCGGCGAAGAGATAACGAGTACGTTAGACTCAGGTAGTTCATATCAGCATATCCATTCTGTTTTTGTTAATGATTGCATCGACCAAGACCATGGTCGTTTGGCAACTAATCTGCTCCTCCTTTCAGCAACTTGGGTGTCTGTGATCTTCTACCTACTCTTTTCTTGGGCTTTGCTGGTGTATTGAATGATGAATCGTCTGTCTGATCTTTTCGTAGTTCAACTCTGAGTTTTGTCTTTCAACTTTATCCTCTCTGGAATGCTGTAACATGCATTCGTATACTTAAGTGCTTTTCGTAATACAGTTTACATATCTTTCTTCTTAGTATAGATCTTGTCATTGCAGTCTCTCTCATTGTTTAGTTTCCAAGAGATAAGGGTTTCCTTTTCGTGCTAGCCATTCAACTGGCTAACCAGCATTGGCCAGCTGGACACAAAGGCCTCACTCACACGCCTACTGGTCTTATTCCTTCGGGTTTACACCGGATACGTGGTGTGTGAGTGGAACTGGAAGTGGTGCAGCGCAAGCCACTTGGGGGTGATGGTTTAAAGCGCATGCGTCCTTTGGCTTCGGTCACTGTGACAGGCTACTCCGTTTCGGATGCCGCCAACCACAATTAAAACAATGACGACTAAGGATATGTGCACTCAAGGTTTCCTATCAGTTTACCCTAGCTGTAATTCTGTGGTCTTCGCATTGCAGTCCGTCTAACTTCTGTTGTAATAGTGTATATATTCAGACCGTTTCCTTTAAAGCTCTTAGAGAGACAAAAGCGGCTAGTATTAGGAATGACAGCAACTTTATGTATATACGACAGCACCACTTAGTGAACTGGCGAAACAAATCGCTGAAGTAATTGGTAAACGACGATAAAATTACTAACACTACTGTACGGTTAAAAGTACCATAATAACGGATTGAGCAGATAAGTCAGAAACAGTTCTTGTGCAATGTATCTTTCGAACACATTTTACTGCATCTCATCAAGTACATACTGCAGTCTGTGGGTTTATATACAACGTTCAATGAACATTGTGAAGCTAAGCAACAGAATCAACAACTACATAACCACATACACACACACAATTCAATGCACATCAGTTACCAGAGCAATCTGGTACTGATGAACAAGTCTTTCTGTACGCAGAGGGGTGGTTACCATTCGCTAATTGCTACCGCTTTCGCGAACCGGAGAAGCCTTCGAATTTTGGATGCGTAACCTATCCGAAACGCCTTTTCTAGATTCAACTGGGTCGACATGTCAACAAGTGTCGAACGATCGATGACGCCGGTTCCTTGTGATTTGTCACATTCTGACTTGAGTCCGACATCGTGGTATCCACGAGTTTTTGTGAACCCAAACTGGAATGTGTTCGTTGACCGGATTACGTAACTGCCGCTCTGTTTTGCCTACGTCAGTGGCCCGGCGCTCACACGAGAATTCATAAATGTAAGACTTGGCGTGATAAGCGGTGGTGTTGAGTTTCTAGTTATGGTGAGCAGCATGACCAGTTGGGTTGCATAGAACATGCGTTTCATAGTTTCCGTGGGACGGGTTTTCAACAGATTAGTTATGTCATCACTCTTGTAAGGCAAACGGAGGTAGATGTTCAGCTTGGGAGCTGTTTAGGATATCGCGGCAGCCGGTTTCTGTTTGCCGAATTTTGCCACAAATGCCAATGGATATCCATTCTCTCTGGGTATGGTTCTCAACGATGACATCGCTTTGACCAGTGATTCTCTCGAACAGATACGTCTTGTACAACAGGAGAAAGTTCACGCCAGACCATTTTTGTGCTGGTTGTTAAATTTGTACTGATTATGACGCCAACTGTCAATTCCACAAATCGCGTGTTTAATTCATGGGTTGAACAGCTTTACAGTAGTTAAACCCCGTATGTGACCTAACCTAACGGCGAACAATTCGTAATGCAAAGGTTGCCTGAAAGCCCACAGACATACAATAAACGCATACAATCTACAGTATCGGCGCAAATTACATTTATATGTTGTGGACCCGCTCGTATTATCAGAAAATAACAGAGATATATAGATTGTGTGACTTAATCCGAAATTCTTTTAACTAGTAAGATAACGTTTGTGCATCATTGTTAAGCCGTCCAGTTTTTATTCCAAGAAAAAACTAGACGGATGTCAATCTGTGAAAGCATGTTTGCCAGAACAAACAATATGATTCCAACGTACCTGCGACAATTCCCAAGAACCAGATGAAAATGTGTTTTGGGGGTAAACTGTGAAGGCTAACATTGACAAAATTTGATTGCATACTACCTGCTTGAGTTCTTCCCTTTACCTCCTATAGGCAAAAAGGTTATGGGCTAAATCAGTCAGACTCCACTGACTTCAAACCACACTGAAGTTGTCCATTATTGAGAGAAACTGATTCCCTAATCAGTCAGTAATTAAATCAGGTGTAATAGTTTGACGCCTTTTACATTATTCGTGTCGAAATGCTCAACATGAAAGAAAACATTGTTGCTGTACTAAACGTCAACTAGTACACTATTCTTGTTTCGCTTGGATAAACTATATGGTCGTTCCGCTCTACTGTTATTCACCCATGAAGACTGATCCTTTAGAGGACTAAGAAAAATGCATTTTCATCTCCGAAATCTTTTGGCAATCTTTCGTAGGATCAAATTCATTTACCTGAAAAGACTTCATCAAATTCATTCACGTTTATACCTTTTGTTAAGTAAATATGATAGATTTTAATCTACTATTTACCTGAACCACCGATGGTAGTTGCATCATCGATCTACCATAACAGACCCAACATGCCATCAGGAGTATTTTCGCGGATGGCATAAGCTAGGAGCATGGTGATAATTTCCTCAACTCTGAGGTAGGTCCTACAACACCTGTGTCGTGTTAAGGAGTAGACAGTCGGTGACCACGTAAGATCATTTTTGAACCTTCATTGATTAGTTAGAACTGAATAAAAGGCGTTCAACAGATTTTCAATGTAGCGACAACGATTAGGCCAGTAGGGTGGACAATAAAAGTGGGTAAATTGTGACTCGATATTTTTGAATTAACTGTAAAGTTTCGACCGTACGAAAATCTACAACATCTCTAACTTTGACCAAATCTGTTGTGCAAATAATAACTTACCACATCGAGATGACTTGTCAGAACGATTGAAAAAATTATTTTATACTCACGTTTTCGTTGGCTTAGTGTGATATTCGATTGGACTCGTTGTCTTTAACAAACATATATACTACTAACTAAGTTTTGAATAGTTAATAATGACCGCAAAAAACATCGCAAATATACCTCTGTATGCATATCCGCGCATTATAGATACCTACTGCAAGAGGCACTGAAAAAGCGAAGTATATGCTAAGCAAAAGTGACTATCTTACCAGTAAGTCGATTTATGCCATGTGCGCAAGTGACCAGGTGACAAGCACTTTATGCAATGTTCTTCCAAATGGGCTGCTTAAAATCGATATGAATGAAAGATAGAAACAATGAAAATAGCTGAATGAAACAGGAAAACAGGAAAAGTTGACTGTTGACGAGTTTGTGTATCCTACTGAGGTGAACAGGATGACGTTCAGAAATGGCTCACCAATATCTTGTATTTTGAGTCGCTCATCAATAATTCTGGACTATCCTCGTAAGGTTGGACTAGATTGGGGGCAAAAACCAGAGCCAAATTGTAAGAAGTCATTTTGTTGACTGCTTCACGTGCACAAACGCGAGCTAAATGAGTGGCCAGATAGCGTAGAGTAGCTCGATGTGCTCGATATTCCGGATGGTGTGGATAACATTCCATGATGCCAAGCAGACGCTGGATGGACAATAAACGCTTCTCTCGCTGTGGAATACGACAGGCTGCGAGGAAATCTGCGTACATCACTGAGACGGGATGGAACAATTGGGAGAGTAACTGAGTTTCAAAATTTCATATAATCAATAGACTTATCAAGGAAGACCCGTTTAAACCCTGTTTAAGTGACTTCAAATAAGTAGTATGCAGCACAGTGGAGACGAAATGAACCTAGTGTGGTTTAATGTGTTCACAAGAGGTGGTGGTGCCATTTCAGTGGTGAAAGTGCAAGTTGGTAAAACTGACAGAAATCTTCTAATTGCTTATTATCAGTTCAACCAGTAAAACGGCAAAACGTTGGACAATCTACCACACATTTCGAATTCAGGTAACCTGTTCACCTGGCTCACGTTAGGGTTCATTGGTGATGTTTAACTTTGCCCGAAAGTTGTATTCTGACAATTGTATTTGCGAGACGAGTGTTGTATGTGTCCCATTGCATTCGTATAATTGTCGCACTGGTTCAAAATCACACCGAGGGCAAATTTTGTAAGAGGAAACAAATACAGCCAGTCAAAAGAACCGATGGACGAGAAAAGCGACAAAAGTACAGCGATAGCAAAGAAAAAAATGCCGTTAGTTTTACAATGTACACGATTTAGATAACTTTGCTGCTTTTGCTAATTTTTTTTCGAAATAAGTATCAGTAACAATGGACACACGACCATGACAACAAACGTAACAATACCCTCGTCGTACGAATTGCAATTATATTCAATAACCCTAGAGCAGAAATGAGTGAACTCTCAAGTCTGAATGTCTAACCACAATTATCTGCGAGTAAGCTCAGTGTGCACGATGGTCCCAATAACAGACACAAAGACTACCTTGTTAATCCTGAGTGATAATTTCACAACCAGAAGTTGTCCTTAAGTTTGAAATCATCGACTTTACTAAACTCGTTTTGGTAATGATTATACATGTTGATTATCGATACCATAAACAGCGATGGTTATGGCAACCAGAACTGTAGTGTAGGAGTTCCAGCTTACCTTTTGACACAGACACTCTAGTTCAAAGATGAAGTTGCATGGATGGTAGGCCACGCCGGTCAACGACCAGTTGAGAACCACCGACTATGTAATAACTGCCTTAGTTGATCCGCCACCCCATGCTCTTGTTATGCATTCACGTCTCACATGATCACAAATTACTATCACAAACGCACTATCCTCTCGTAGTCTAAACAACACATGTTTTCCATCTGCGCCATTCATGATGTCAAGTGTACATTAATTACTCGGTCCACCTCTATTGTACCCAAGTGAATACAAGTTGTGCGTGTGTGTGTCATCTATTCGAACTCTGACGAGCTGTATGTCTAGCTGAATTCGTGCGTGGATGCGTGTCGTTTCAAACTGGCCAATTTGGCCAACCGTGTAATTTGTTAATCATTACAGTCGAGGTGTACATCGAGTTCTACTCCTGCGTTCGCTTTGCGCCAATGCTTGCACGTGGCCGTCGTCTACTCGTTATAATACAAGAAATACTTTATTATCTGCCTTTTGGATTTAAAGGATATAACATTGGCTTCCCTCTACCAACCAATCCTATCGAATCAAAGATGCGCGCGGACAGATAGAGACGCACCCCGTTGTGCAAGCAACTGTAAAACAGTGGGCTTATTTGAAAGGCAGGTGTCTCGATTAGAAGGACTTTCTTCCTGTTTTCAACCTCGCACTGAGGTTAACCAGAGAGGACCACCTGAAAATTCTGTGGTCTCCGGTATAACCCGAGCAAACGTGCGGAGCCAGAACCCAATCGAAACGAGCGTCATGTTGACCATGGATATGATCAGTATGACAAGCAACCGATCAGAAAGCAGAGACTTATTGATCAAGTGTGTTCAGACTGTCAATGGCCCATGAGGTGAACAAGTGCAAACGGATGATTGGATGAAAGTAGACCCACCACTGGAACAGTGGGAGCTCGGCAGCAATAACCTTCTCTTGTTTCGAACGGCAAGTGGATTCCTGAGGGGCTAAACATACGACTAAGGAAGGGGTTGCTTTGCTGAACCGCCAGCTTTCCTGTACCGCCAGTTACAAAGTCTCCTAATTGAAATAAGCACTTAGAAAGATTTTAAATGCGCTCCTATCACGTTTGTGCATCACGATAATGTGACTACAGTGCAATCTTTCCAAAGACAGTATTCCAAAAACACCACTCATCACAAAGGTCGTCGATCCTCAACCTCAGGAGGTTTGCTCACACGATCAATTCTATGATATTACTCGAGCTAGATCAGACAGTCAAAAGCGAACACGGTTTCTTGAGAGCCACACTCGAACCAAAATGGTTCGGAAATTGGCTGACAACGAGAAGAAATGATATTGCCGGCGAAATACATAATATAGAGTCCGGTCATTTCGACCGAGCATATCATTCTCGTCTCGTCTCCCGTATACATCGGCCAAAGTCTGATCGTGATGTATCCATAAGGTAGACAATGTTAGACGATGAGGATCGCAAATGTTAAAATATCAAATATTTTACTACACCCCACAGACGTCCACACGGTGTTTTTGGATAGAACTGTAACCTCGTTGCAGTACCCATGAATCTGGACTCCGCTTCCTCCATTACCACTAGCCCACATAGACTAACGTAGAATATTTTGACGTCATCTGCTCATCCTCTCCCCCCTTGTATATGCTTTCGATAGTGACTGTAATGATGCGAACATTTTGGAACTCATACAGATTACACTGTTCGCGAAAGAATGTCCTAAATGCTGCCGTTTAGGTCTTTGGAGACAACAGTAAACCTTGCTTTGAAAGAAATGAACTGCCAGTCACAAATGTTTCACCTCGCACCTTCAAAATGATACATTTGAAACACTCGATTCCCTTTAACCAATTCATGAGAGCAAAAAGAAGACATGCGTTGCGGTATGTTAATAATACGTTTAGTCTCATCAATCGCAAACGTAAACATGCAAGTTATGTACATCATACAAATATGAACAAACAGGGACTAGACACGCCTGTAATCATATGGATTAAACACCATCCACAGCAGCTATAACACAGCTGATCGCAGCTGTAGCACTACCATAGACTTTACAGTAGGCCCATGTTGAAAAGAAGCACTAGACTCGGGTTCCACTCATATTGGAGCTCGTCAGCAGTGCATATCCTTATCACGACCGGGACTAGAACTCCGACCGCGCTGTTCATGAGGCAACCGTGTTTACCACTGCGCCATTGACCTCACATTAGGCACGACCGAATTGTCATATGTGAACACTCAACCACTTTCGCTTGTGAATAATGATCAGGTTGCCCGATCGTCTCGAGTAGAGACACAATTACTGTCTGTTAGCTCTAATCGATGACCCCTCGACTAGGACTTCTCTGCAAGTTGAAACCACAGAAATCATTGACTTGTTGAGCGGTACTGGATTACAGATGAGTAGTAGGGGATTCTGGTTTATCACAAGGATTGAACATCACCACAATTGACTGTAGCTGTCGCATTCCCATACACTTTCCACTCGGCCCCTCTCACGACCATGACAACCAGAAAGATCAACCCAACCACTTTTGTGCACATAACGTCGGCTGGTATGCTCGGATAAGCATCGCTTCGTAGAAAGCCAGTAACTTTGGGTTTCGATTGCGCGACGCTATCTCGAATGGGTTTAATAGGTCAAATTGGTGACCTGCAGTCATGATCTGTTTAACAGTCGATGACATTGGATTTCGAACTATCAGTTCATCAAGTTGATGCTGGTGTGTCATCAGCTGTTTCAAGCGTTTCGGGATGCATTCAGCGACTCTCTGTGATAATTGTCAATTTGTTCTACTTAGTGTAAACGTCACTGCAACTGTAAGTGAACGAGTGCACAACATGAGAGACAGAGGAGTTTGACGAACTACTTCCGCGATTGAGGAGAACTGGTCGTCTGGTGGTTTGAACTAAGCGCAACTGTGTAGCCGCATACGTTCGAGCCAGAGCAGACTTTAGTTTGGTCACATGAACCAAATATTGGGTAAACAGACATCACTGCGGTTCGACCAGGCGAGTATGTCGGACGGGTATAAAACCCAGGTTGGCTCAACAAATACACTTGTTCGTGAAACACTGGGTCCCCTTGAATAAGTTCATCGGGGCAGAAAGAAGACATGTTGCGATATGTTAACATTTCGTCTACTCTCATCAGTCACAAACGTAAAACGGGTGAGTTATATATGACACAAATAGAGATAGACAGGGTATAGACACGCATACAGTCACACCATGTATTATGTCATTACCACCACGACAACCCTATGGGTTGCATCAACCACTTTCGTGTACCTAGCGCCGGCTGGTGAACTCTGATCAACATGGCTTCATTAAGGGCCAGTAGCTTCGGGTTCTGTTGACGTAACAAACGGTATGTTGATGATATTTTAATTTTTACGGATACTGACCATTTTAATTGATTTTTAAATCTTCTTAACTCTATTCATCCGAACCTATCCTTGTTTCACGAACGGGAATCAAACGGCAGTTTAGCTTTCTTAGGTGTACTCATTACTAGGTGTGAGGATGGGACATTACAGCGACCGGTCCAACGCAAAGCAACGTGGGGCGGACAATATCTTCAATTCTCCAGCTTTGCTCCGATAGCATACAAGATGGGTTTGGTCAAAACCCTATTTCATAGGGTGAGGCATATTTGCACCCCTGATAAGCTGTAGATGGAACAAGAAATGCTGAGAAAAACGTTACTGGCAAACGGATATCCTGAAAAGTTCATAGACATTCACAGCATGATGAACAAATGCAATGAGCCAGTACAAACACCTCAAAAGAAAGATATATTTCTATTTTTGCAATTCAAAAGCGTTCATCTGGCAAACAACATCAAGCACAATTTACAATGTGCGCTATCCCGTACGTATGCAGTTGCCCAAGTATGCTTGGTTCAAACCACCAAAGGACCAGTTCTACACAATCACGAAGTCAGTTTTTCTGACCAACTTGTCTCTAACGTTGTTTATCAGTTCACTTGCAGTTGCGGTGACGTTTACATAGGTAGAACAGATTGACAGCTATCTCAGCGACTGACAGAACACGTCCCGAACTGGTTAAAACAACTCATGGCACAACAATCTGAAACCGGTGAATCCGTTACTCGAAGCCCCGTATCGTCGATTGCCAGACACCTCATGATAACAGGTCACCAGGTTGATTTAGATCACTCAAAATATTGTCACGTCAACAGAACCCGAAGCTACTGACCTTTAACAAAGCCATGTTGATCAGAGCACACTTGTTCGTGTTCGCAGATCAAAAACGATAAAAAGGAAGACTCAGTTCCATCCATAACACTGGAGACTGCATGTTCTCCTAACATCAATCGCTTGCAGGCCGGCAGGAGGGTCAGAGCAAGGCAGATACTATTTCACCAATAACACCCTACTTTATCAGCTTATTCGTCATAAAATTCCGATGACCAATGACGTCAGCTAATCCTCATCATGCTATACAGAACGGGAGGGTGACCTTATATATAGGTGACGACGCGTTGTGTGTCGCCGACTGGATTACCGACGAACTGTTTTATCTTGCCACAGCTATGCATGCACGTTATTTCGAACTTATCAATTTGACCAGTAAGGCAATTAATTGGAT
>JTDE01000119.1:89696-100394 GCA_014338405.1 Paragonimus skrjabini miyazakii | reverse complement strand
TTTCATGTGATTGACGCACACGCTTAGTCTAGTCGTTGTAATACATGAGTTACCTTATCCACTGTGTTTAGATTTGTGGATCGCAAGGAACGTCAGCTATATTCAACTAACCATAACACCTTGATATTGTTTGAATTCAAGAGGAGAACCAACTGGGATCATACCCATAATCAAAATTCTATTTATTTCCCCTCTTACTGTCTTCGATGCAAAGTAACAGTGTGTACTTGTGCACAATATTCACTTTCTGTTATCAGTCTACCTTTCACAGGTTTCTATTCCCCGAGCTTTAAAACCACGGTGGCAAATAAAATATCTCCATCCTGTGGGAAGCTTAGCTGACTGTCTTTTTGAGCCCACCACACTGCAATCATACGCTTATACGTGGCGGCATACTATGCATACTTTATGAAAGAGCAGAGTCAGTAGTCTGTACATTTAGTTTGTGTTATTCATCGTCTAGCATTGAATGGGGATCTGCGAGATGGCACCATATCAAACCAACAGTTTAGTGATTGATCAAGTGGGCGAGCTGGATGTCACTGTTTCAATGGGCAGCTAGGGGAACACACCATCGGGTGGTAACGAGAATTGCTGTCTATCGACTGAACACATGAGGACACCGGATTGCCAATTTTTTAAAGAGTGCTCCGACTACATTAATGAGATGGATATCGTGTTAATGTCTAATCGTAGACATGAGGTGTACAGAATCCAGCAGAAGAATGATTACAGGAACAGCCGAATGACAATTAGTACGGTTGGTTACAGCAAGGCCGTTTACAACAGACTTGAAGCTGCCGTAGGAAATGTGAACCGTGGTCAGAAGGGCTCGTGACACTCGAATACGTGTCAGACATCTATATTGTTTCAATGCTAAGAGAAGGGCGCATAAAGAAACGATGTTTGTGGACCACGCAAAGCTACGCTGGAAGTCTGTGACGGTGGGTAAGCGTAGTCTGCACCGAGAAGTACCAGTCTGAGCTCCACACGGAACGGATTTTACAAGGATAATGCAATACCCCACGTCTGCCGGAGAACAAAGAACTTTTCGACATCAAACGAAGTTCAAACGTTGCGTTGACTAGCACACTCGTGATGTGCTAACTCCATCGAACACGTTTGGAGTCGGTTAATTCGCATTTTTAGCTGACTGTAACAATGCTAGACACCGCAGTTGACACACAGTCATCGATGCATGAAATAAAATACTTCAATCTCATGCCCAAGATATTGTGTAGTATGGAAGAAAGAATGAAGACCATCATCTATGTCGAAGGAGCAGTGATCGGATAGTAAACGGTGGACATGAGATGTACTGTTCAGAGTAACAAGTAATGACCGATAAAATTATGTATTTTGATTTGGACATTCTTGTTGGAGGATGACAGTTTTTCTGTCTGGTAATATGTAATAGAAGAGTACTGCAACAATACAATGGAAGACGTCTCGTCTAAACTGATGCATCCATTGAAAATTTGTGCCAACTTGGTCACCCAACAATCGGAATGTGTGTGTGTGCTCGACGACCGTAAACTTCATACAACCAAGCCACGACACAGAACGGGATTTAAACCTCACGCACTTTTTTTTACTTTCTCTCTTATCAAGACAATGACAGCCAGTATAATTATGATCTATTTCTCACTAATTACCTGCTTGCTCATAAATTAGTAATCTTTGCAAATCGTTTCATCGGATCAAGTTGTACCACAGATGACCCATTCATCATGTCTTATGTGTCGACGCCAGTTCATTGCCTACCAAAACGGTTTGCGCGAGTAGTTCACTTGAGCCCCCTAACAAGAAAATATCTTTCCGGCCTTCATTATATCAAACGACAAAGTCAGGATGTTTGTGGTACGCACTTATCTGAATCCTACTTCTGTAAAATCAGGAAGGTATTCGCTCTCATAAGAATAAATATCTGCCCTCAAGCCGTACGCTAGAAAAACTGGTTTTGTGAGGGATAATGGTTATTTATCACTCTGTCACGTCACGTAGTGCCCAGTCGACTGGAATTGAGGAAGCTGAGGACTGTGCCGTCGATAAGAGGGCATCTTGATTGATAACCGCTCAACCGATAACAAATCACTGTGGAACATCGCCAATGCAGTATCTCAGAAATTGTTAACGACGCGTTTTGCCCTTATTTGACAAAGAAGACAATGTGTACATTTTCCGTCCAAACAATACGACAAACTTATTCATTTCGCTTACAATTCCACAATTGTCCCGCCTTCAGTTACTCCAGATCATCCGACTCTTTACATGTTCACGTTCACCATTCGGAATAGCCGTCGAGTGCTACTGGTCCTATGGTAAAATTATCCCCGAAGTCCTGACAATGTTCCTCCATTTTATCTAAAAGATATACACTTGAATATATATATATCCCTCGATATATCTGAGGGTTTAAAACAGATCTGGAAGGAATGCTTGCCAAGGGATTTGACCTAAAACTGACCGTTTGGACTGATGGCTTATAAGGAAATGTTTGATCGTAGTTCGCTTAGATGGATCCATCTCCATCCAACATAAGACAAATGACGACGTCCTACAATATACAATTATTTCTCACCCATGGTAAATGAGGTTTGTCAGTTTTATTTTATCAGCATCATCCAACTCTTTATAAGCATTTGCCGCTGATGTGATTCAAGTTACCTTAAACAGCATCATGTACCTTGGTACTCGTTAGAATGAGAATCTTCGACTGTAATAGTCTTCAACTCCCTGCACATCTCTCAATTTTTCACCATTTACATCCCCGGCTCTGTTCTATTTCAATGCACATTTTCGACATGCACAACCCCTATTCTTATCATAATCCACTGGTCCGATCACAGTCAACATTTCGCTTGCGACTTGCAAGAATTCGTTTTACTTCTTAAAGCTCGTACATGTGACACCTTCAGTCAACCACCCGTAATTTGCAAATATTAATTTCGTCCCATCTTGGAATATTGTTCGTAAATCCGGGTGGTCAACCCAACCGCTCTTCCTATTATGAATAATATTCAACATAAAATTGTACGTCTCGGCGACCATCAAAGAAGAACCTCTGATACTCAACCGCAGAAATCTAGCCTACCTTTCTACTTTTTACCGGTATCATCAAGACAAATGCCCCTTCAAAGTGGCTGAGTGGGATTACATCTCCAATTCATTTTGATCATTCTACGAGTGAACGTCAAGTTCGACGATAAGGTCCAACTGGGTTTCTTTAATAACAACCTAATAACACACTAGAAATTGGTCCAACACTTTAAGAGTTACGTTGAATTTTCAATGTTGGATGACGAGAACAAACGCGGTCACCTTATGTGTTAAAGCACAGACCGCGCTAAACAGTTGAATGTTGATTGTATCGTGTTAGAACTCAGCGTTGGCTATCGAAGTCGGCCAACTGTTAGAAAAGAGTTGTGGATAACCAGATGACGTTGCTCTATGATGGCTGGGCCGCTGCCAAACGAGTGCTAGGCACCTCATGATGACAGGTCACACAGTTGACTCATTTAACTCATACAGAATATTGTTATGCAATCAGAACTCAAAGTTACTGACCTTTAGCGAAGCCGCGTTGATCACAACTCATCGTTCGGTGCTACATGCGCAAAAGTGGCTGAAGCAATCCATCGGGCTGCTGTGGTGATGATGACAAAATACTTGGTGTGATTGTATGCGTGTTCATACCCTATCTATCTCAGCTTGTTTGTCGTACAGAAACTGCATGTTTTCCGTTTGTGACTGATGAGAGTAGACGAAATGTCAACACGTCGCAACATACGTCTTCTTTCTGCCCCGATGAAGTTGTTAAAGGGAACAACGATTTTACTGATATTACAGACGAAGTATTGTAACTAGCAACCCAGTATCCAAACTGGCAAACATAATTTAAGCTCTATGAAAGATTTGACTGGTAAGCTGGTTGATATGTTATTGAGGTCTCGTACCCAACTTACAGCTGTTGAGGTGGACGTTCCTGCAAGTGAGAGTAGTTGAGAAGGATTATGGAGTGTGCCACTTTCTCTAAGGGGGGTCGGAAGGCGATATAAACAAGTAGCCCACCGAGTATTAAATGAGAGCACAACCGTTTGGATATACCTCCTCTCCGTTCTGCGTTACTTTCGCCTGAAGCAAAACGACTGACGATTATGTTCACTTTCAAAACAATGCGACTAAGAAAGTAATGTAGGCTAAGTGTTACAACTACAACGTTGATACATTTAGAAGTGTCGTGAAATAAGTTCTTGATCTGCTTCTAAAAGGCGGTTTTCGGCTGTGAAAATGAGCCTCAAATGATAGGGAAGTGCTGATCACTATCTCCTTTACAAGGATTGCCCATCCGTTGTGTGAAATTCAGGTCGAACCTTCAGCACTTAGGCACATTGTCGGTGCCCAGCGAGATGAAAGATTGTTTGTTCAACAGTTCCCCTGCTAGACAAAACAATCATCATGATTGATGTGTTATCATGTCTATCGACTATGTATAACAATTTGGAGCACATTCTCCAGCTGAGAATTGGTAACTTCAGAGCTTTTCCCAATAAATCCGTCGCCTTTAAGTGTGCCCATTAGTCGTGATATACATGAAGACGGTTTAGTTCCGAGTGCCTTTGCTAAAACGAAGCTCACTGTAATGAAACGAGATATCAGGCGTCTGCCTCCTGGAGGAGGGAGTAACCTAGCAAGGACGAGCGCGTTGGAGACCCGGTCCGCCTTGAGGATATAAGATTTGTGTCATAAGAATTGGTTTGTGTCTAAAAGCCCCTTTCAAGATCGGACACTCGACTAGCAAAAATTGTAAGCCATGATAAACGGCTTCTGGTACACAGCAGCTCAATGGGTTGATCACGTAACTTGGGTCTGATTTACTTCGAGTTTTAGCACCGCTTATCTGATGGACAGACAGGCACGAGGAGTGATCGTTGTCGATTTTTTTTCAAACGTGAAAGTCAGACTTAACACTATTTCGTCTAATCCTGTAACCGTGACTATTTTACTCCTGTTTTTGACAATCATTTTAAATATGATTCAAAGGCTTTTGTTTTACCGTTTTAACCGGCTGCTGTGTGAAAAGACAGGCTACGATGGTCAAATTCAAGTAACACACTCCAAGGAGCACAAAGCTTGCAAATAAACAAGTGAAGAAGGACAAGGCAGCTCCTTTGAGGCAGGTTCATTGCGGCATTCACCATCTGTGCAGTACTGCCTTGGATTACCAGACAACCCACTCAAATAACCACAGCAATCATACTTCTGAACTCACTTAGTCACTATCACCCAGAAGGCGTTCAGCCACACACGATGTGAGACGTCAGGGCTTGTGAAGCAAACGCGATCTGCAGTGGTTAGTTCATTGGTAACTGCCATCATCACCATGCACGAATTTACCGTTTATGCAATTCGTTCATATATATATATATATATATATATTTATATATATAGTGGGAAAACATCACTTGACGTTCTCAGTACGTGGACTAACGACCTAATTACATGAACTAGCCACCTAAGTCAGTGTACAAGATTAGCGAATACCGCCTTAGCCCTAGAGATACGCGCTTCTATTTCATTCAACATACCTCCATCGCCACTGCTGATGCAGAGCCCCAGTTACACAAACCGGTCAACGACCTTCATAACTACATTATCCAACATTAAATCTACGTAACCACAACAGTCTTGCGAAAGCATTTGCACTTTGAGGTTGCAAAGCGCACTCCGAAGTACTCAGCAGAATTCGAAATAACGTCTAACAATGTGTGTACTGTTTCCAAATTATCAAACACAAACACCTTGTCGTCAGCATAATCAAAATCAACCAGTCATCCACCAAGTCGAAAGTCAGCGCTGACATCTTCCGAGTGAAGCAGAAAGTCCTCCACTATTTCGTCTATCAGAATAGTAAACAAAAATAGTACAAATGGACAGCCTTGACGTACTCCGCTTCTAGTGATGAAACTGTAAGACTGTTCACCGTAAACCCCAACCGGAGCTGAAATAGAAGAATGAAGCACCGTCAGTATATTCACATACTTGGTCAGTGAACCTCTGCGTTTAAGCGACTCTAAAAGTGTAGATCGATCCATCGAATCAAACACATCTCTATCATCGAGGAATACGGCGATTATGGACCGGCGGTACGTGGGAGTTCAAGAAAGATTGAAAATTTGACCGAAACATCTCCGCCCAAAGAGAAACCCTGCGGTTCTTCCCGAACATTTACCTCCCGAGCTGCGATAAGTCGACGAAGTATAATAGAAGCCAGAACCCTAGTAATGACTGGAGTCAAGCTAATTTCCCTACGGTATGCGCAACAGTCCCGGACTCATTTATTCAATAATGGGAACTATTATCCCGTGACTTCAGCACTCACGGATGGTTTCCATCGTACACACAAGTTGAAACAACTGAGTCAAGGTCTCTACTAATACACACACACAACTTCTTTGAAATGTGCCGGTATGAGATCAGCAACCATATCACGTTCGAGGATCGAAATCAAATTACGCACCTCAGTCTTAGTCGATGGTTCTAAATCTACCAACCAGGATGCTACAGTACAAGTCTGTAGCAGCAACACAAGTAGAAGCAGGAGACCAACTAAATTGACCTTCAAAGTGTTCAGCCTACCGATCTAACCTTCTGGACTTATTATGTATCAGTGTGCCATCTGCCACGCTGATAGCTTCACTGACAGACGATCGCCTGGGACCGGTAGCACGGATAAACTTGAACAGTCTGCCGGTGTTCCCTGAATCAAAAGCGGTCTCCATATTCCCTACCTTCTCCATTAGCCTGGCTTCATGATCGGTGATCAGGCTACACTTCAGCTTCCTATGGATATCTTTCCTAAGATTATTATATGAACTGCCACGAGGAATTTTGCATCTGGCATCTAACAACTCTAGGGATTTTTCTGCAATTCAATGTTTGTTTACCTCAGGAACCACCGTGCCGCATAATACAGTACCTGCTTCATGAATGATTTGTGAGATTTCGGTCCGACAGCCATGAAGATCTCTGAGGAGAGAACTATTAAGTCTGTTTTCTAGGCTAGTCTGGTACTTGTACTTTACCGATGGCATAGCTAGTTTCTCAACAGGCAGTCATTGTTGTCGGTATGGTCGCTGCCCAACGAAATCAAAAACAAAACAGCAACGTACTAATGCATAATCTGAATCCAAGCGTGCACTTCACTCTTTAAAGGGACAACGTTACCCAGGACTAACAGCTATTTGGCTTACGTGACATCACGTGTAATTCAGACAATGGGGGCATCGAGTACGAATGCGTCATGTACTTATGGATAATCGTTTTGTGCATAAACACCGCTTGTCTTACTAATTTTTACTTATCGCATATTGAATTGACTTGCGGTCGTCACTGCAACTCATGCATTCACGTTACGCGTTCGTCAAACCTTCTCCAACAAAGAGATTGCTTATAACGTATAGATATTTCCAGTTACGCTTTCACCTAAACCGATATCGTCAATTATAACAACCAGCATGAGTCAGTGAAAACAGGTTTTGGATTTAGCGTGATTCCGACTGTGTGTAGTGTGATAGGAAGAGATCGCAATTAATACTAAATCTATGTTTTTTTACAGTCGTGCTACACACATGTTCTTATGTTTCAAAGAAATGGATCTACATACATAAACGACCTGTAGTCGTCGCATGCTGACAAAACTCGTTTAGAAGGTTGGTTTATGTAGACGCCCTTACAATGACGAAACTTTGGTACGGTGTTCCAGACTCCACTTTATGCTCTGCTGGGCCAGTTCTATCCGGGTGAGATAAGACAGCGTACGAATTAGTAGCATGTGGTGATCTTTTTGTCCACAGTGAACGTATACGCAAGTATGCAAGGGACAGAGCATATTGCAGCATGCCGCTCACTGAACGGTCACACAAATTCAATAATGTCTCAGCTTAAAAATGTGATGGAACAATCCCTCTGGTATAAACATGCTGATCAAAGGATGCAACACCTTGTATGCTGGATATGTGTCAATCTGCCGCCATCACACACTGTTTTCTTATCCACGTAACCCATAATGTGTGTGGATAGAGCCACAGTTGCAAGCAAGCAAACGTCATCATATGTGTGGTTCGAACGTTGAGACATCGAACAACACTAATCCAGTGCACCATATAAAACAGGCGAAGTGTTGCGTCGCACGGTCCCCAACAATCAATCTTGAAAACGTTTGTTCAGCAAGAATTAACACGGGAATCAAAAAGTACATGCCGATATTAGGAATTCGCTCATTCGCAAGGCGAACCAGTCTGGGGACAAAACTGTGCTGCTGAAGTGTGGAGGCTGTCGTAACCAGGGTTGTTTTGACAAACTACAGTAAGCTATAATCATCTCCTTCGGAAGGGCTATTTTTTATCAATTTGTAATTTACGTTCAACACTTCCGAGTCCAAGATAGGTCATAACACATCTCCTAATTGTGGCATATGAAAGCAAGACGATCTAGCGAGAAAAATTTACAAGTCAGCAAAACTAGAGACACGAGTACTAACACTAACAATATATATTTAAGCCTCCCTTCGACTATGTGATATGCACCCATAGTGATTGGTCTCAGCAATGGCTCACTGAGCTTAACCACTGGTGCTATGGATTGATCCAATCAACAGATACAATCAATTAGTAACCACGATATACCTAATATGATCATAGCTCAAACACTCCTGTAAAATCGCGACTATCTATGACTTGCTTTGAGAAGGAGAGGGATTAGTCTTCAAGCGATAGTACAGTAGACAACCAAAAGAGAAAGGAATAGTCATACGTGTATAGATCGAGCTCACCTTTAGGGAACAGTGAATCGGGCAAATTGCGTAGAAATGTTTTTAGCACTCCACATACTGCATGAATATCGTTCCATTTGTCCGAATGAACATCGATTTCGGGCAATGTCTGAAGATAAAGATGAGAAAACAAAACGCAAAATAAGGGTATATACACATATGAGCATATTAGGACAAGTGTTACAGATAGTGCGATTATTAAAAAATAGTGAACGATCAAAGTAATTCACAGTGAGGAAACCAGCAACCTTGTGGATCCCGGTTGTACACTGTCAGTTCTAAAATGCAGCACATTCGGGAGCCTGTTGGACCACCAGTAATGCGAGCAGCCTCTCTCGATTAGTCTGACAAACACCTAACAGCTATGCTCAAACATGCGATCGACGTTTTCATAATCCGTCAATGGATTATCACTTGACGGCATTGCCATTTCTTCCAACCATCAGCACATTCATTTAGAAGTATTTAGTTTGGCGGGTGCTGCATCCGTGTTCAGAGTGCACGATCTAGTCAGGGATTGAATTGTAAAATTTCCAGATTACAAATCCAGAATTCGTAATTGCCTGAATTGCGCATTTGAGCGGCTTGTTTGTTGCACGACTAACCGCCTGACACAACGGTGAATGTGTCCATCTGCTTCATGAGTGAACCTGATCCAATTGTAACATTCCCGTTGTCACCAAAACCCGGACGAACTTGATCGATCAATCATCCGTATTTAATTAACGTCGAACTATCTGTGAAGCCAAATTTTGCTAGCAGTCATTACCCATACAAAAAACGCCCACACCACCAATGTTTACAACCGCACGATGAACACAATTTTCGGCTCGAGAGCAGAACGATACTTACTTTACGCAACTCAGTTGATATGAAGTCGTGAGCCACTTTGCTTCCAGACAGGCGATACAGCCCGACACAATTCAGTCCATAGCGCTCGACCAGCGTCACACACAGTTCGACTACAAATGGAACGAACTGGAAATCCCGAGGGAGAGTGAAAACCGCAAGCAGACATTGATGGGGATAGAGACATACGTATGTTTCAAACAAGTAAGCTTGCATAATCCAAAAACAACCAGTGAGGACAATTTCGGTTATGTGGAGATAGTGGATGCCACAGCGTGTATGTTCGATCATACGACGCCACACACAATTTAGAGCGTTCAGTCTAGCAAAATTAATGAGTTAACCATAGTACAAAGTAGGCACATGTAATGAATTGGTTCACGACTCGTTAGTTCACCTGAGAAATATTAACAATACCACTGAATCAATGTAGTAGTCATGAGGTGTGATCATTTTCATCGGTTGCTTGATTTTTGGTTGTCAACGGATCAGTACAATTCACCATTCGAACCGATTGTGATTGAGTGAGGTTACGACATCGCATAACCGACGAGCAGTTCCGTGTACTCTGACCCATCATGTCTCGTTTTTTGTCCAGTCGGTTCACAACAATCATTTGAAACAATTACAAGCTCTTCGGCATGTCGCCAATTTGTTGATGAATTACAAAGATTTAGAGATTGGCCCAGGCTTATGTCCGATTCAGCCAGCAAGCGGCAACAGTCATTATCACAACAAAGAAACGGATACTAAGTCAACAAAACTAGTGGTCTTGGGGCACACAACAGCCACGTCCTGTTAAAAATGTGATTTCATCGAGTTCCCAGTATAAACACAACGATTTCGTCATACGATAGGTATACGTTGCAACAGACTTGGAGGTGCACTTTCTACTGCTAAAGCAACGTGGGATGAGATGCCCTTCGATCGAATGCAGGTTTTTACGCAGACAGCGCGGGGGGGGGGGGGGGGGGGGCAAAAAAGGGGGGGGTATTTTTTTTTTTTAAAAAAAAAAA
>JTDE01000119.1:76769-89596 GCA_014338405.1 Paragonimus skrjabini miyazakii | reverse complement strand
GGGGGGGGGGGGGGGGGTGGTCACAACAGTGACCGGTCAATTCCTTGTTTCAAAAGACAACTGTTCATGTCTCCGTAACAAACTCTGAAAATGGAATACGACCCCCAATGTTGTTAATTATATTTTCAACTTTCGTCAGATAATAATATTGATATGCTACCGCTTGAGTCATAGTTAAAAAATGACGAAGACAACTTCCTGGCGGACTTGGCAATATCGGAGGATGTATGGAAACTGCAGTCATCATTTAGAAAGCTGAGAAAATATCAGCATCAGAAGTTTCAGAGTTTAGTCTACCGAAAAATCGTCCGGAACCATAGAAACATTCACGCAAATCTTTGGCTATCAGCCTTACATCTGAAACATCCATTGGAAGCTCTTCAAATTAAACGAACAACAGAAGTTCCCGATTTCGCCACTCAAACTGGACCTGCCAACAGAAATCTATGAATGAATTAACTCGTGTCTGTTGATGTTCTACAGTTATTTAAAGATACTGAGTACTGAATAAGACTGAATATCACCTAACAAGAGGTTATTATAATGTGTATACTGATCATCAATTGGAAGCATGAAATCACTATGGGAAAACAGACTGGCAAACTATACACCCGTAAACTGATCCTCCACTACATATCAAGAAGTATCCCCTCAGATACTCACCTAAAACCTCCTACCACAGCCTGGCAATGAGACGTATCGTATAAGGCAAAAAGTATCGCAGTCAATATAGTGAATTCAAGAAACCCCACTGCAAGTGCTCAACAAAACCAATCCACCTGTTCAGAGGTGGCAGAAATCGTAAAACCAAAAAACATGGACCATCCTATAAATCGGACTTCGTCTTGCGGTTGTTTGTATTACCTTGATGCAGAGGGTCTAGCACAATACTGAGTTAGACAACTATATAGGTGATGTAAACATTTTGTGTGGTTATAACGTAGAAGTCACAGAAAAGTTTGACTAAGCAATTCATCTTCACATTGGAAAATAAGACAAGCATACTTCTGTACTCATAACATACAGTTTAGATTCAATGGGGAACTTTATCGACAAACAGATGGCGTGGCGATGGGATCCCCATTGGGACCGTTGTTTGCAGACGTCTTCATGGCGAAGCTTGAGAACGACCAGTTAGAAGAAGCCATCCGTGGATTTAGCGTTTATAAGCGATACGTGGATGACATCATATGTATAGTTAGCGAAAATGCTAACCCAGCGGATATCTTAGCCAGTTTCAACTCTGCCCACACAAACGCGACATTTACAGTAGAAGCTGAACGTAACGATCAACTAGCCTTCCTGGACGTACTCATCCGGCGACGTGCTGATGGATCCGTTCAACGTAAAATCTATAGGAAAGAAACCTGGAATGGGCAGTATATCCATTTCAGCAGCTTTGTTCCTCTAAGACAGAAAAGGGATCTCTTAAACTGCTTGACCAATAGAGCCATGGGAATATGTACACAGGATACAGTCTCCGATGAACTATCGTTTCTACGCGCACTGTTCTTACAAAATGGCTATCCAGAGCGTTTTGTAGACAAGACTATGCAGCGTCGTGAGAAACAGGATAAGATGAATCTAGTGGAAAAGAAAGCAGTATTCATCTCATTACCATTCAAAGGGGATACGCTTGCCGAGACAATCACTAGGAGACTTGAGACTGTCATCAACAGAACATTTTATGCTGCAAAATTACGCGTCTGTTTCAACTCGACTCCAGCTTTTTGTTTACGGTTAAAGGATAAAATGCCCGTTTCTGCGGCTTCTTTTTGTGTATACTCATTTACTTGTTCCTGTGGAACTAGTTACGTGGGTCGCACGACCAGGCGTTTATCTGAACGTATCCGTGAGCACCATCCAGCCTGGATCAGCAGCGGAGTCACCAAGACAATTACGAGCGCGATTGTTTCACACCTCGTCGATACACATCATACTGTCAACCTGGACTCCTGTTTCCGTCCGATTTACCGAGTCAACGCCAGTCACTCAAAAGCTGTAAGATGCCGAATTTTAGCCACAGCCGAAGCGATTGGAATTCGATTAAGAAATCCACCTTTGTGCGCACAAAAGCGCTTTGTTCAGGCGTTGAAGTTGCCATGGCCAACCACCCACACCATGACCGATCAAACCGTCATGGTTCCAGTGGCGTCATAATGGTGACGTAATCGTACCAAAACGTTGTTTCCGTGTGTGCCGATGACGTGTCTGACCTCACACAAACTAGCTACTTGTTTTTGTCCGTTTCGCCTTGACAACTCTGTTTCATATAAATTGTTATGTAATTAGCCTGATGATGAATAACCGAAAACGAGCTTGTTCGCTACACTGTTGTTTTCTGACAAGCATACAAGTTTGAAACTACGATCAACTGCTCATATGGACCAACGTGAAGTGGAAAGCTAACGCCCACGTGCAGAGAATCGGAATGCTAGGTAACGGGAAAGTTTAGAACAACTCAGTTCAAAGCATATGTCAACCTAAAACAGTTTAGTTCAGTGCACTATGTAAGACTTTTGTGCACAAGTGTAGTCAATTTCGCAGGAACCAAAGACAACTAGGATTTCGAAAACAATCACCGAGCTATAAAGACAAATTATTGTTCGCAGATGCTTCACAGCGGCACTTTGGACCCACCGTGACCCGTTCGGCACAGTGCTTGCTAGAATCAATATCGAAATGGGATTGTCCTACTCATAATCAAGGTGTGTCAAGAAAGACAGAAAGTGCCTGCAGGCGTGGGTTACTCTAATCAGCCTGATAAAACAGGTCCGACTAAATGACAGAAATGGGCCCAACGATCGGCTGTCCGGGCCTAACAGTTTCACATGGGAACACCCTAGTAAATATCGATTGTAGCATCCAACCAGGTAACTACGCTCCCCACTGTTGTGCTCGCAAGCGGTGTTAAAAAAAATTGATTTCTGCCTTCTGTTTTTCATCCGACGGCTTGCCAGCGGGAAATAATCTCAAACTAGCAACGTAATACAGCACACGGTGGTTGTGGAAAATAAATTGAATGGATTAACGTTACAAGGCTCATGATAAACTCAAAATGCTAACAAGAAGTGCTACTAAAACGACAGCCACAATAATTATAACAAAAAATATTACTAAGAACCGACCATTCGATACAGATTAAAAAGTTTTTAAAAAATGACTTCGAACAAATTAAATGAAGTGTAAACGAAGAGAAACTCTAAGGACCTACCGGTGAAAGAGTGCTTCGTGGACATTTCTGTAGCATCAAAGGACCGGAGGCAGACAAAGGCAGTGGGATAAATGAGGACGCATTTCCGTGTACTGGTTTATCAACGAATGTCTGCTGAGAACGTTCTGATACGTTTGTGGCAGAAGTGGAACTCAACACCTCACTCGAACTTTGCCGGCCACTTTCTGAAGAACTAGCGAGCGTTTCAGTGCCCGGAGCTTTTAACAAATCATCCTGTGACCGGCCTGATTGATTTAAGGGTGAGTGAGGTCCCGAAACTGTGCACCAATGAAAAAAGTGTGTAGAACAAACGCTTTTAAATCAAAAAAGTTTATCAGGTTGAACAGGAATTCTTCGAGAAGACTAAATCCCTACGGAGTCACAAGGTTGTACAAAATGATTAGGTGTTAGCGTGTTGAAAAAGTGATCGATATGATCACACTACCTGATTATATAGGGAAATCTCGTGCAAGAGTGATAGCCGGAAACTAAACTAGATAATTCAAAATTGGCGGCACAAACCTTCAAAATTAACGACGCGGGTTGATGCTTTGAGTGTCTTGAATGACACTCGTTGGCAGTTTCAAAAGACACATTTTAGCTGGTTCAAACTATATAACCATAACTAGTGTCCTGTGATATAGTAAATACAACCTGTCATCAAGTGAACAGAAGCCTGGTGGCTAGCGTAACTCGGTGTTACGATACCACCTGTAAAACTGAAAGAGCATCGATGAACTTAATTATCCAAAGGAATTGCAACATGCTAATTAAGGTGGTAGTCGCAAGATAACGGATTACAACACGATTACAATACTCCTGAGGAAGGCCACCCGAGGTGGTTGAAACGTAGAGTATTACAACTTGCTCAAAACGTTGTGTTATTCTCAATCCATTTATCAATAACGGATCTACCTTCATAAACATCCCATAACGCTGCCACATGACTAAGTCCCAAAGAAAACTCGGTGTTCTAACCGAAAATCTTCCGGAAGACTAACAAACAAGAATACTAACTACACGCACTGATACATATAAGCACTCTGATGTAACTCCGTATCAGCTGTCACGTAATACAGTCATGTGCGAACTGTTTGGGGCATTAGTTCCTGACCTCTGGGTTACGTGATATGAATAAAAACAGGAAAACACGTTTAATTGTTTATTAGCTACACAGTGCTAATATTTGGTGTTGGCTGAGCTCAGCACATTCGATCAAGGGTGACCTACGCCGTCGCACCAACTCGCATCCACATGCACATGTGTTCAATGAATCGTCTCAAAAGTACAGGATGGTGTGACGGCCGGTGGTCTTATTTTACTTTTCAGGCACTTCAAAGTCGACCTGGAATACTTGCTGAGGCCGTAGGAAGGTGAACCTTTGCGCAATGCGAGTTTCCGAGTCGACGATCCGTAATGCTTGTCTGTCACAACGAGACTGGACCTTGACGCGGTGTGACGGCTTGCGCATCTCGATGACCTGTTGGGCTAAACTGGACGGTGTGGCCACCACACCGATAGAGTCACTTATACCAGGCAGGCCAATAGGTATAGGTCTGAAAAGCCAGTCTCCTGGTTCTCCAAGTTGGGAGTTGAAAGAAGGTTGGCATCGTTTTCCGAAAAATGTACCAGTTCTGGTACACTGTCACCCACTCGCTGCCTTGCAATGCAGGCTTTTGAGCCAAAGGCTTTGGTTGAGAACTCTAATCGTTCTCCTGTCTAGGTCTGGACGCCCTGGCAGTATCACAGCCCACACACAACCATGAATAGTCACAACACCAGTAATTCCATACTGCATCAGCCGTCTCGCATTATAAACCGGGTCGCTTTACCTGCTGCATACAGCACGGTGGATAAGCGAAAACATGCTACCGCTGACCCATCCCCCACTGTCCTATCAAATTTAGCTATCAGGTCTCTCCCGACCTCCATTTCTGATAATTACTCTACAAGTCCCACAAAAGTTATAGATAACACTGAGCCGGTAAGCTCTGTCTCTTGCCAGTTAGCTTCAGGCCTCCCTCGTCCCTTGCTTAGACCAAAATGCGAATTAATATAGGTGCCTACAACGTTCGCACTCTAAAACAGATAGGTCAACGGGCCGCTCTTGCACAAACGTTAGACTCATTGCATGTCGATGTCTGCTGTATCTCGGAAACTAGAATCCAGGACAGTAGTCAATGTGTGGAACTAACAGTACCCGCATTGCCTACCCGATACTGGTTATACACTTCGAGTGACTCCACAGCCGCTGTTACAGGTCAGGCTGGAGTGGGCATAGTCCTTAGCTCGACGACCGCAGCCGCATTGGTAGATTGGATTCCTGTTAACAGTAAACTTTGTGCCGTCCGCTTGGCAGGTTCCGTTAAGGACAGCTCTAGACGCAAAATTTTCAGAAATGTATTCACTGCGACAGCTTACGCTCCAACTGACTGTAGTGATGTCGGCGTCGAGGACGCATTTTATCCAGATCTGGCTGCCCTCATTCGCTCGACACGTGGCTCTGATATAGTCGTTCTGGTCGGAGATATAAATGTCCAGGTGGGTCGCCTTGGTGAAGCCGAATCTCGTTTAGGTGGCAGGCCTGGAATATCGTCACATCGGTCAGACAATGGTGGGCGATTGTTGCAACTGTGCGCTGAGTATAAGCTATTTTTGGCCAGGACTAGTTTTGGACATCGTGCACGTAATTGCTATACTTGGCGCCCGTCTTCTTCGAATCAAGCATGGTCTCAGATAGACCACATAGCTGTTAGTTACAGGTGGCGTGGTTGCATTCAAGACTGTCGTTCTTATTGGAGCACGTACTTGGATTGAGATTATGCATTGGTATATTGCCGTTTTGTTTTTATTTTTGATGGACGACGACCTCATCGACAGAAACGACTGGCTGTTGAGAAACTGGCTTTACCATCGGTAAAGCATGAGTACCAAACCAGCTTAGAAAGCTGCCTTGGTAGTTCTCACTGCGAAGATCCTAATAGCTGCTGGACTAAAATTTCACGGGCCATTCGGAAAGCAGGTACTATAGCATGCGGCACAGGAGCACATGGGCTAAACAAACATTGGATTTCAGAGAAATCCCTGGAGTTATTAGAAACCAGACGGAACGTTCTTCGTGGTAGTTCATATAACAAGTCAAGAAGAGATATCCGTAGGAAACTGAGACGTAGTCTGAAGGCTGATCGTAAGGCCTGGTTAGTGGAAAATGTTAAGGAAATGGAAATCACTTTTGCCTCAGGGAACACTGGCAAACTCTTTAAGCTGATCCGTGTCACTGATCCCAGGCGACCGTCTGTCAGTGAAGCTATCAGCGAGGCAGATGGCACTAATCTATGATAAGTCCAGAATGTTAGAGCTCGGTTGTTTGTTTGCAAGGTGTAGCGCCTTGACGTTGTATGTTTGAATATAGACGTAGCTATTTTTAGTAATTAGGTCCATTCCTCTCTCCTTTTTCCCACATAGGTTTTTCTTCCTTCGTGGTTGTGTGGCAGTTAAGCATCAGTGTGAACTACTAATGTGTCGCTGTCTATGATGATGATGATGAATGCTTGCCTATTTACGTTAATGAAATACACTAGATTCGAATGGAAGAAACTAAACAGATCATAGTAATACTGCTATTCAGTGATTTCGGAAAAATATTCAGTGTCGCGGGCTAAAACGTTTAGGAGCCACCTGCCTAACCTGTCAGGTAAATCGATAATAAAGGTCATGAAACAGTCTAGTTATTTTAACGTAACACCAGCTTTACTTCCACCCGTCAACTTTCTGTTTTACTTTTCAAGACTGAAGGAGACAACACAAAACTCTGTCAAATGAACTAATCAAATCAGACCGTTTCCACACCATCAAAAGTTGCAGGTAGGGCCTTTTATCGAACACAACAATAGAAGCTGGTTTCACAGAGGGGATATTGAAAACGTGATCTTGTTAGTGAAAGCGGAACACGTGTAGACCAATGCGCTTCATACACCACCCGTAATTGTAGAGTGGAACAGAAAGATAATATCTCTGTTTGGATAATGATGCGATTAGTAGACTACTCCTAGTCAAATGCAAATAACACCAAGTGCTACTGCACTTTTTTCGTGGGGAAATAATTCACATACCTTTCTGCAACCCTGATGACCGTCGTTCTGAGAGACAATTATGCATGAAGGAAACTGTCCAAACCCTGGAAACTATGTCCACTGAACAGTGCGTGCTACTTACCGGCGACATCACTCCTGTCGGTTGTCAGGTAGGTTACGCACGGAGTTTGCAGTGCCGGCGTAGGTGATACAGAGGTGGCCAAAAGCAATGCCGGTGAACTGAGGGTTAATGGTTCCGGTTGAAACTTCAGACGAGAAGTCGAGGACATTTCAGGTTCGATCTCAGAAGTGAACTCTGTTATTTCTGCAGTACGTGGTGAGTCTGTATCCGGTGTATTCGCACTAGACTTAGTATGCGTAAGACAGCCGTGAGTAGAAGCAAATCGCCGTGTGCCAGCTGAGGAAGAAGCAGCGGAAGAGTCACCCGAAGCGGTCGCCGCTCGCCGCATACGGGTCAAAGCCTGTTGAAAACGACCTTGACCAGACCGGGGTTGTTTCTTGATTGCTTTGCGGTCTGGAGTCGTTGGGACGGAATCGGTTTGAACCAACACAACGGGTGTTGGGTCTATGAACAGAGAAATGGTTAACAATGCAATTCCAGCAATGGCCTTATGGAAAAAGACAAAAACAGTCTTCAACGAGAGCGTGTGTAAAGATGCCGTCAAGTATACAGAACTATACGAGGCCCCGAGTCGTTCGCCATCCAATTTTACAGGGATACCGCTTAGTGAGAGTTAATCTGATTCTACTCGATTTGCTTTTTCGTTGTTTGACATTCACAAGCCGAGGTTGATCAGCGTAATCAGCAAAATACTTACAAAGAAAAACTAAACGAATTAAATGACCTCAGGAAGACTGATGAGATATAAGCAGACGGATAGCAAGTTAACAAGACTGAAAAAGATGATTGCGCATAAATTGGTTTGAGGGAGAAATCTTATAGAGCGGTTAAGTAACAAAATAAGCTATCCACTTCGCAACAAACTTATGAGACCTTCCAAACATTTAACAGTTAGTTATCTATCATCAGTTCGACAACAATGACTTTTTGCGGTAGACAAACAGGTGTTATTAGAATGTCCCGTGCTGAACTTCGTTTGAATAAACATTACAACAAATGAGCTGTGCACACTGGCCACGCAGACGTCGAAGGCTGAATAAACGTTGTCAGTTGTTGTACATTATTGCTTTCACCCCCAGTACAGATGGTTCGGGTGTGAAGTAGTCTTCCTCATGCGACCAGCTTTTTGTCTTTCATTTGTTCTAACCACATCATGTCACCACGAGGTGGACTGAACAGTCTACAAGGTGGGGAAAATTTCACAGTTTCAATGGATTCATTCAGCTAAGTACAGGAGGAACTATCGAAAGATTTATAGAGATGCTGTAACACTCTATTCCCGAAAGCCAAAGTATACTGTGTGGATGAAGTAAACAGAACAACGAGCGATCTCAACCCAGCGAGACAAACAGTACATATTGCGATGTGTTCATAAATCTATACAACAGACGTTAAACAAGACTACATGTCTGTAGCGTAAGCAAACAAGTAACATTGTCATTGATTCGGCAATGGTGGCAGCATCGCTAATTATGGGCTGAAATGCTGATCACTACCACTTCGGTTGAGGAAAGATAATCGGAATGGAATGTTGCATGATGACATTACTGGCATGGTCTCCAAAAGAAAGAAGAATGTTTCATTCGACGCGCTAATAATAAACGGTCAGATACTGTACGATAGGTATTTTCAGCCCGACGGCCAAATTGGCAGTTAGTCTGAAGCAAGCGTGAATGAATTTTAGTCTCAACGCATTGAAGCCTCTCGTTGGGAGTGTTCCTATTTGATGTGCCGAAACGCTGGAACGAAACAGCAAAACGACATCGAAATAAACAATTGCAGAATTACAGTTCTTAGAGTAGCATTATGACGTTGTCGCGGTTATTTTTTTGGATATTTTTGCGCACAACTCAGTCATACAAGACCACCTCAGAAAATGTTCAATCAACTTCGTCCACGTAAAATTTAAAGATATATAGGCAAATCCGTTTCGACAATTCATCCTCAGGCCGTTAAAATTATATTAGAAGTTTATAGAGCTAGATCTAAATATCGACTGGACTTATGACAGAGAAACTGGTTCATTGATCAATCAATTGGCGATGCCCTGATTGGTCCATTACGGCACGTGTGCCCATTGGTTTGACCGCGCAGGTTGGTCATCTGTTTGGCCGATTTGTGGCCATGGTAGACTGGGTGTCTGAGCAAATCGCTTTTGATGACTCTACTGAGTCAAGCAGCCTGACCCCGATAGCCTCGGCTGTACACAGTGTTCTGATTGTTGCACCCTATTGTCAACTTGAAAACTAAGAAGACAGGAATTGAATATCAATCACGTGACAGCAACTTTCGCATTCCAATAAAATTTTCGGCCAGTTTTTGTCAAAAGTCTGAAGAGTTTACGGGAATATGAAAGCCGTGATCAGTTGTGAGTGATGTCTCGTTTACAATTGTCAAAGTCCTCCTCTACTGCTTATCAGTCATTAAAAAAAGTATCACCAATAGATTGGATGATTTATAAATTTGTTATCGAGTGTATGTATGTACACATAAATGGTAACCTGATCTACAGAACAACAGAAAAGTTGTTGGAACACAAGTGAAACCATTCTCTGATAGAGGTTAACCGAGGCTTTAACTCATGCGATCGAACGCTAGAACAGTTAGTTGTTCATCACGTCTTCATACTGGTAACAGATTGTCAGTGATAAACAAAATAACATTACAATTTGGACGCCGCATAACGTAAAGACGTAGTTTCCTCTTCCAAGAGGTAAGGTTTTCACCGGTGGGTCTGTAGCGCTGAGGAAAACCTCACACAAGATGTTGGGTTAATTAGCATATAGAGAAGTAAACGGCGTTAAAGTGTACATTTCGAAGGCCTAAATGACAGTTCTTTCGAAAATGGCACGTGCAACCATACGGAAACTGTTACGCGTGAGTTTCGAATTTTCTACTGACATTTATTCATTACTGTATTCCAGGTGTCTGGCCTATATATTGCTCGAAATGTCCCACACGACAAAATATTAACAATCTTCCTTGCTGACAAGCAGGTTCGAACGATTTTTGTACCGTTGGTGACGTGACAATCACATGTTTGTGAACTGACGTTATGAGGAACACCGCCTCGTCTCTGTATCCTACCATACAGTTATTAGCGTTTTCACTGTAGTCGTGATCTGTGAGGAGTTGCTCGCGACCGTTGTTCTTGTGTGTAAATTACCACTCATCGTTAGCGGTACATATTGTAGCGAAAAGGCGTCCAATAAAGCACAATCTTTATTGTCCAACGCGTTAGTTACCATGCTACGCGTGCACGCGCTTATGAGTCAGAATTTCAGTCCACAACACCCCCCGGTTTCCGCTCGCACGTCGTGTGCACTCCTGCCCTGTTTATGTGTACGATCGGCGCCTTCTATCCGGGGATTTTTCGCCTGCTATTCCTCGTCCGTTGATCCAAGTTCGTTGAGCAATGGCTCGTCCGGTCGCCCGTGTTGTCCTCCGTCTATCCACCGTGGGATTTGACCGTACCCCACGACCGTGTGGAGATATTCCTGCGAGTTTTGGAATAATCACGCCTCCGATTTAGTCATCCATCCCATTTTGGCTGCCATGTCTCGCCTGTTGGTCCGATCCGGTCGAGTGATGACTCATCCGGTCGCCCACACTGTCCGCGATCCGCCTGCTGTGGGCTTTTGGACGTATCTCTCCCCACGTTGAGGTATTTTGCCGAGTGTTGGAATACTCGCACCTCCGGCCTGATAATCCACCGAAATATGTTGGAGTTTGAGCACCCACATACAGTGACCGCCCGTTAGGAGTATAACCAATAGGTATGTCAAAGCAACAACAAGAAATGGCAAAACTAAGTCGTACAAGACTTGGGGAGAAGTAACGCACGGAAGAAGGCTGTATAATTTTATTGTGGCTATTTCTCATACTAACGAGTACAACTCATTTTCTATAAAGGGCTTTCAAACAGAATCAAGCCTACAACCTTCTAACGGTGTTTGCCATTTATCGCTGAGGACGAACAGACATGAATGAGAGGTCAACGAGTCCAAGATACCGACAGATCGTCAATGACGCCCAGCATTACTTGTTTCCTAGCCGAGGTTGACAAATAATGATTTGGAAGATATGGGAATAAAGACAATTACCAGTAGGTTAGTTAGTTTGAATCACACCAACTTTTAGGACTAAGTCCAATGACTCATACGCTGTTTGGTTACAGAGGTTACACGGGATTTCATCTAACCGAATTTGGAGGAGTGAAGGCTGCCACTGACATGAAACAAGGGCAATCAACGAGAGGGGTAACGAAAGTTACACGGAAATTACTATCTTGGACTAATTTGTTAGCCGGTTGTTTGTGTGACTGTATGATGTAAAGACGATGATTTCGACCAGCTAAGCCTGGACAAGAAGTTTTCTGAACTAAGTCACATCAATCCCTCCTTTTAATTGTTAAACAGAAGTTGCTTTTTCAACATCACATGGCAGTTAAGTATCCGCACAAATCATTGATTCATTGCCGAAGTTGAAAATGCAGAAAACAAACAATCACAGTTACTACATCGATCCATATGAACACAGGAAAGATTAATTTCGATAGGGAAGCGGCATCACATTGGGAAACAGACATTTAGGCCAATAAAGTTTTGATGCAACGCAAACAAACTTCAGCTCGCACTAACGCATGCATCTCAATAATCTGGAGTGGCAAAAGAGGCAGCAGACACATACTGATCGAACTCCCGTGTACTCAATCAAACACAGTTACCCGGTTATACGCATACAAGCAAACTTGTACATGTCGGAGAATTCCCATAACATCAAAAGTAACGATGTGACGAACAACTGTTCTCGATAATTCTTTCTCAAGTCAATACTACTACACAGGAGTAAGAAGCAGCTAAAGGTCGAACGGGGACTCAGCGATGTGAAACTTCAATCATAATTCTCAAGGAACCCGGAACGGTACGCCCATAATTTGTTCAAGGTCGTACTTGACGATACTTTGTTTGAAGTATAATCGTTAAGACCCAAGTTTTGTTGCCAACGTCGTAAAGATCAGTTAGGGATTGAAATTCAGTTTGAGAATCTATTCAATCAAACGCTCCAATTTTGAGCAGTTTAAATCTGAGTTGGTCAGCAGCTGTTACAAATATCGCCAGTAGACTGTACTTCATAAGAATCCGATAACCCGGAAGCATCTGGATGCTCTGAGAACTTTACGTACATGTGATGAAATCCTACCCGTACTCGGCCAGACAAAGGCGCCGGGAATGTGATTCTGAACAAATCTGATTATTGATGAGTAGTCGGGGATTTGGTTAATTTTCAAGTTGAACATCACCATCCGCGGTTATCGATTGGAGTTAACAGACAGTAACTGTGTCTCCATTTCCAGACGATCGGGCAACCTGATCATTACTCACAAGCGAAAGTGGTT
>JTDE01000119.1:58531-76561 GCA_014338405.1 Paragonimus skrjabini miyazakii | reverse complement strand
AACGTGAGGTCAATGGCGCAGTGGTAAACACGGTTGCCTCATGAACAACATGTCCGTGGTTCTATTTCCGGCGGTGGCGATGATATGCACTACTGACGAGCTCTAATGAGAGCGAAACTCGAGTCTAGTGCTTGTTTTCGAAAAGGGCCGACTGGAAAGTCCATGGGGATGCGACAGCTGCGATCAATTGTGGGTGATGTTCAACTTGGAAATCTGATTATACCGAGATGTTATCGATAATATCAGATACTAGCAAATTCAGGAAGACAGAACATGAGAAAGACAACACGGAGTTTGATGAAAATCAAATTACTAATTCCTTAAAACAAACCATACAACAGGACCGTATCACACAAACTCAGTTTGACCAGATGAAGTCAACCGGATCCATCATCTCACGTTTATGTGGACTCCCCAAAATTCATAAAAGTGGTTGTCCATTTAGACCGATACTTGATATGTGCAATCCACCGTGTCACGCAACTGCCAAGTGGTTGGCGGATATGCTAGAGCTTATGCGACGGGAACTAACCCCACATAATCTCCGTGACATTTTCAAGTTTGTGGACTCCGTGAGGGACACTATTGTTAGATACCGGCACATGGGCTCCCTAGATGTCACTTCGCTATTCACGAATGTTCCGTTGGTGGAGACAATTAACTTCTGTGTGATCAGATTGAACAACCCGAAAGCATGTTCAGATTGCGAAAGTCAGATCTAAAAGAACTACTTTTTCAGTGCACCCTCGATGTTCAGTTTTTGTTCAATGGTGAGCTGTACCGACAATCCGAATGGAGTAGCAATGGGATCGCCTTAAGGTCCATTAATGGCAGACGTATTCATGGGCAAATTAGAATCACAACTTCATTCGACTATTCAGTCTTCACATGTACCACCGATATGTAGACGATATATTTGGTGTTGTACAGTTACAAGGTGCGTTAACAACCACCCTTAAGGTTCTTAATGTAGCACACACCTCACTGCGCTTCATCTCATAAGAGGAATTCAACAACGAGTTCCACTTCTTAGATGTCGAATTAACCAGACGTCTGGATGGTACACTGATTAGGTCGGTATATCGCAAATCTACATGGGCAGGTCAATATACCAATTTCAACAGTTTTGTGCCACTTAAACAGAAATGAAATCTAGCCCGATGCCTGGCAACTAGATAACGCAGTAGAAAAGGAACTGAAAACAGTCCAAAACTTACTGAGGGATAACGGCTATCCGGAGCAATTCATCACTTCAAATATGAAGATCGAAATCCGGCATGAGGTAATGTCAACAACTGAAAAGAAAGCCGTGTTTATAAATTTCCCGTTTAAAGGGGATACTGTAGCAGATCAGTTTGACCGGTGTGTGTACCGATTACTGAGACGTACCTTTCCAGCGGCAACCTTAAGAAGTTGGTTTACAACAATTCCGATGTTAACACTGAGTCTGAAAGACAAGCCACCAGTCCATAATCAGTCAACGCTCCTGTAGTCATTTTCATGTTGCTATTGTACTGCACAATATGTTTGTCATACGACTAGGCATTTGTCAAAAAAATCAAGGAACATCATCCAGCTTGGATTAGAACCAGTTGTCGTAAATAAATTACTAGTGCCATCGTTGCAAATCTAGCTGACACCAATCTTCCCATAGACATCAACGACGCTTTCCGGCGACCGCCGAATCTGTTGCTATCACATTATGCAATCCTAACCTATGTTCTCAAAAGAAATTTGTTCATTCCTTGCAAATTCCCTAGCCACAGATCAATCACATCCAGTCTAACCGCGCACAAACATTCGACTCTGACCGTGTGACGTAACATCCAGTCAATGTCCGGTCTGGGCCTAACCAATTACTGTGTGCGTAGTCTAATATTAGCCTTTATTGTCATTCGCTAACAGTCACTTCTTGTTTTTTGTGCCTTGTCTTATGACATCTTGATGAAACCTATGTAACTGTATTGACTTGAGAAAAAATTATCGAGAACAGTTGTTCGTCACATCGTTACTTTTAAACTTGTACACTTGGTGTCGATATATTACACGCTACAATTCCCGAAGAACAAACTTGCGTAGTCATCGAGTAGTAACAAACCTTTCATTTTTCTCAAACCTCCATTAAAAGAATCAAACGGGCTCTCAATTGGGATCGGATTGGAGATTTCAATCGTTTTGTGCGCGCCATGAGAATGCAGCCACGGAAGCAGGTTTGACCGACCGGCCAAAGGCATTCCGATCGAAGCAGCAGCAGTTCCGATTGCACGAAACATGGGCGCGGCACCAGGAGGGCCAGCCAGGCCGAGACTTGAAGAACGACCGTTGACTATTTTGCTGCGGGACTGTGGTCGAATGGAACTAGTAGTGCGGGTGGGAGAACTGGCTAAGTTTTTGGACTATTCGGAACATAAGGGCAGAAGCAAACGACTGTGTTAGATAGTAAGCGGTATGTAGACACGTGTACAATACGTAATAAGATTGTGAATCGAAAAGATCAGGATTGAGTAGTCAATACCTCTGTGACCTACCAATATGGCATTACCGGTCTGAGCAGTACTGAATGGCAAACTAAGGCCCAAGTTACAGAATACGTGTAGTTAGTAGGCTAGCTACGGAAAGTTTGCGATAGTCGACCAAAGTCTTAACTTGTTCACTTCATTGGTCGATAGACAGCTAATCGGAAGTGGACAGTATGGATTGTGTTACTCGGTCAAAGATCGTACGTGTTGAAGCTGATTGGAGCTTTACTTGTTTTATAACAGGGATCAAGAACTTATTTAAGAAAAGTATAGCAATACAGTCGGTTAAAGATAATGCACTTAAATAGACTATCAAGCGCGGCACATGATGCACCTCATCAGATTTAACAATGAAGCATAGTAAATGAGCAAACACAGAGGTTGCTAAGGCGCGTATTTTGTACAAGTTTTCAACGTAGAATTTTTAAGAGGAATTTTAGAGGAAGACTAGACTTACAATAGTTTAGAAATCGCACTACGATGATATGTAACAGTTCACCATTCAAATGGGGCGCTAACAGAAAAACCTGGGCAAAAGTAGCAAACAACAACAAAGAAGTCCGAATTAGTGAAAATGAACATATAATTAGAGTTGGTCTCAAAAACAACACTGAGAAAATACACAACAGAATTGTCCAACCTGTACATTACAAATATACATATGGCTGGTCACACTCACTGTATATGTCCAAGAGTACAAGCATCCTAGCGACGACAGGTAAAAACTAGATTAGTGTTCCAACAGACACTGATACGTATGTTAGCAGAACCTGCCCACAGGACACACAGATCAGCGTCAATAACCTGTACAACATAAATCTAGATAGATCACTAGACTCTTAAGATTACTAACCGAACATCAACACAATAATTACTGTGGTGTAAGCGATTAGGTTACATGTGATGTGTATGTTGCTAGACTGCGTGGTATAAGGCTGTTGTATCCCAAGAGGCCATTAACGTCTCGATAATCCATTGCGGAAGTCAGAGTGAACAAGATGTAATTACAACTGACATGTACACACCCACTTGAATATATTGAATGTCCTTGCGGTGTTGTTATTGAGCAGCATCCCAACGCGTCGTTATTCCAACTCAAAACGTCCACTCAGGATGGTGCGTGAACAAAATGAGTGGCAAATTTGTTTCCACCTCGTGACAAATAACAAACTACTTGCTAATGCTATAAGTAGGTCATTAGGTTGTCAAAAGACAATCCATTGAAGTAACTACCTGCAGGCTCCATCAGCTTTGAAACGTGACCGGGGATACAGTGGCTCCGGCCACCGTTAGTCTCGACAGTGATTCATGAGGAGGGACAATATTAAAAAATACAAATGTATATAGAGGAACAAAGTGGGGGGAATAAGAAGGGGAAGAAAAAACAATGCAGCTTCAGAAAAGATACAAAAAACCAGTTAGCATACAGATACAAGCGCGCCAGTGACTGCGACACAGCCATGTCAAAGAGTGTCTCCAATTAGCGGTGTGCATAGTCACGAACCCCTCAGCTGAGACTGTAATGTCGCTACCACCTCGGGAATATAGAACAACAGCAATCCGAGCGACACCGAGAAATCGCAATTTATCAGAAAAACAACGACCCTTCTCTAGAGAACCAACATTGTTTACATTAACGATTGTTACTGAACGACAAGCGTGTTCCATTTTGAGTGGTCCGTTCGCTATTACGTTTTACGACATCGATTCAGGCAATTCGATTGTTTAAACCCGACAGGCATTCAAACAACTCATTATAATCACTACCTCTTACACGCGATTCGATGTAGTGGCTGATCGCCGTTCTGACTGACTGGTGCTGATCAGCCACAGCTCCGTTTGCACCAGCTTATACGTGAGCTATCTTAGGCTGAACATAGTCCATCTATGAATCCGCCCCATGTAAACCTCAGTACAGACAGCGTCTACCAACTTTGCACAACAGGATGGTCAAGGACTTCACAGCCTACCACCACGTCATCTTCTGGCCGCCTAGTGGTTTCTTCCAATTATCAGCTGGTATCCAGAACAACGCATCGTGCGTCAGATGCTCCGTCGGCATACGAAATTCCTGACCTAACCAACGAAGCTTGTAATCGACAGTAAACCTGCACATTATCCAAATACACTCATTTCCCAGACAACTCGGCTAAACAATGACAACATTCACGTCACTGAGTACGGCTAGCCGCCATCCCATCTAACGCCTCCAACCACCATCTCGGTAAGTCCCGAGGTATCCAAGCATGGAGATTAACCGTACTTAAAGTGGCCAGCCCCAAGACGAACGACTTTATTTCTTTGCATCAGGTCACCATCTGTCCACCTCGTACTTTACGTCAGTCGGACGCAGTGTCGGCAAGGTATTCTCGGTGTGATAGACGACTAACTGGCATCCGCAATACATGGCCTAGTCACCTAAATCTGTGCAAACAAAAGAACTCACTTGACAGTCACTATCAAATACCCGCTTACTAACATCGGCGTGGAGACATCGCTCGACAAATACCTGAAGACAATTCACGTCTTCTACCCCGAGCAAACCATATTCCACTGCCGAAAAACAATACAGCCCCAACTGTCGCCCTAGATACGCGACTCTTAAGCCTCCGAAACATGCTTCTCTGTCGCCAGACACCGTAAACCCTAACCTGAACTGAAATACGAGAATGAAGCGCCGCCAGTATGTTCACATAGTTGGTCGGTAAACCCCTGTGTTTAAGCGACTCTAAAAGTGTAGATCGGTCCATTGTATCAAACACCTCTCTATCATCGAGGAATACGGCAATTGTTGACCGGCGGTACGTAGAAGTTCGCAAAAGATTGAAAATTTGACCGACACATCTTCGCCCGAGGTCAAACCCAGCCTGTTCTTTCCTAATATTTGCTTCTCGATCTGCAATGAGTCGACGAAGTATGATGGATGCCAGAACCCTTGAAACGACTGGGGTCAAGCTAATTCCCCTGTGGTTTTTGCAAGGGCCCCGGAATCATTTCTTTAATAACGGGAACTAATATCGGGTGACCCGAGCAATAGGACAAGCTGATAAGATGACAATGCACGGGTAAGTAAAACGATCGACAGTTTGCAGCAGTCCGTCTTCAAGAGGGAAGATGTCACTGCCAACACTATTTAGTAACACTACACTTTGAGGATGCAAACTTCATACAACACACATCAACCAGACCACTTAATCGGCTTAAAACGATGTGCACGTTTTCTGCAGGAAAACGAAGTAACGTACGTAAAGTTAGTCAGCTTGCTACCCGGTGTAAGCAGCACCCCGAGATATTCAGAACCTTCAGCTGTTCTTTCCAGATCGTCCATCAGAAGATCAAAAGAAAAGAAGATAGGACACCCCGTCAAAAGACACTTGAAGAAGAGAACGCTCCAGATTGTTGCCTGTAAGTGAGTATTTAGTAGTTGCAGTCTACACGTAAGTCAGTGTTTGACAAGTCTAACTATACATGCCTGGTTAGTCTGGATCACAATAATCAGTCGCCTACAGTTCTCCTTTAGTGCTGTAACCCAATTTACAGACGAGTTCAACCATAAACTTGAACTCCTGGATACCTGTGGCTTAGTGTTTGTTCTTTCTCCCTACACATTTGCCACAGTGCAGGTGACATACAAAGGCAGTAAACCACATACAACTCAAAAGTAGTTAAAGACAGAACGCTTTCTCACTTACTGAGGTTGCTTTTGAGCGCGTGGTCCGATCTGCTGTTGGTGGAGCCCACTGCCCGAATAAATCTACCGCACTATGTCGATCTAGGAGGATCAGGCAGCGCGTGAACTGTTGTGTTCGAAGCTGCAGGTCTTTCAAAACACCAAACACTGCATCTTCAATCGCCAATGAAGAAGGTGAGTCGTCAAAGCTAGCACCGTCAGGAAGTGTGGCTGGGCGGCCGGGGTACTCGTCTGGGCTGTACCAACAAATCGATCCTTCGGCTAAAGGTATGTGCAAGTGAGCTAACGGGTCACATTTTGTGTTGAGCTGAAACGGTTAACAAATGGAAACGATCAGATAACCGTTGTACAGGGTGTACACGGGAATAATTACACAGAAAGCAAAATCGTGGGGTCGGATTAATTAGTCTTCACCCCTTTGGTCTATCAATCGTAAGCAGTGTGTTACGGTTCTAACGAGTCCTAGCGGACCATGTGCAACAACTCAACAGAACACATCAAGGTTAGGTGAAAACTTCCGAACAGCACTCTTGCCGATGGCTTCATATTTAGTCACACATCACTGGATCATCGATTAAATGAGACGGCCAGTTTTACGGAAGTAAACCCAGAATAACAGAAACAAATCTAGAGGATAATCAGAATCTGCCTCGGCTATCTAGGTCATTGCACCATTTAATCGGGACTATGTGGGGTTAGTTATCTAACAAGCGGAATCACTTGCGTGAAGGACTAACTACTACACACAAGATATTACCACTAAACATTGACAACAAAAACTCACCTCGCGTGCACATTTTTGATGAGCTGAGAAATGCGTCATAACCAGAACATTGTCGGACATCCTTAGTCTGTAGCGCTCCCAAGAAGTCCAATTATGAGACACCTGCGTCAAAATAAAATGTAAGTTCCTCAAACAAACGCGGATAAAATACAAAAGACAATCATAGTCAGTTGGTTCAATGAAGACAGTAACTTCAACCTAACTGAGAAGTCCTGAGCACGGGGTTATCGATTGGATAGAACAGGGTGATTCTGTTCATTCTCCTTTCGAAATGATCGGGCCAGCTAAGCACTATTCATACAAGGTTGTGGTTGAGCGTTTGGATTTGACTATTTGGTCATGCCTACTGTGAGGTTGCTGGCGTTGTGGTTAACACGCTAGTCTCACAAGCACGAGGGTCAGAGTGTAAACTCCGATCCGTACAGTAATACGCACTACTGATGAGCTCTAATAAGAGCGAAACTCGAGTCTTTTGAAGTCCTTTTGAAGTGGGCTAGCCGAAAGGCTTATCTGAATGCAAAGTCTGCGATCAAGTGTGGGTGGTGTTCAATGTTGAAATAACCTAAATCCCTGAACCTTCAATACTGATACAAAAGACAGTGTTCATTTTCAAGGCACAAAATCGTAGAGATTTAAGAAACTAAGGTTCAGTCAGTTTAGTTTGCCTCTCAGGTGTGTCTATTATTGGTAAGTATGTATGAAGTCGGAGTGAATAAGGATTCAAGGCTAGGAAAAAAATTAATGAAATGCATGTGTAGGGGAAGACAAAATCATCATCATCATCACAGACTGCAATACATCAATGGTTCACACTGGTGTTTAACTGTCACACAATCACAAAGAAAAAAGCAAATTCTGTACAGGGACAGAGAAGGAAAAAAAGAGAAAGGGGAGAGGACTTAATCACTTGGAATAACTACATCTATATTCAAACATTCAACATCAAGGTGTCTACACCTTGCAAATAAACAACCGAGCTGCAGGTGAAAGTAAGGCGTCATCAGCTTCCTTACGGCTGTCGTCTTCCTTTTCCTATGGAAAGTTCTTATAATAGGGGCCAAGGACAACCGCAACAACAGGCAGAACACCATCCCTACACCAATGACTATAGTTTGCGATCATACTCTTCAGTGTCTCCAGACAACGACGCTCAATATCTTTCGGACTCAACCAAAGAGTCGAGTGTAACCAACTGAAGTCAAACTTGATGCAAACTTCTGCACACTCCTAAGCTGTCAGAGGTTGTTCACCGTCGATCATTTAGTTACACTCAGAAAGTGCAAATAAAGCAAGATATCGTGGGCGCCGGTAGGTACGTGTAAAATGTGTCAGAGACATCTTAACTAGTGAAGTGACGTCATGTAAACACGTCGCACCATGTAGACAACGATTACTAAAAACATTACCGACACAGAGCGGACAGGTTTCAATAAGGTACAGTGCAAGTGGTCGTGTTGTACACTCTACTCTTTACTGACAGCATACCTTAGGAAAGAAGGGAAGAGAGGCATACCAACACTGAAGATCTTTGTTTGTGGATTTTCATCTTTTTGTTTGTTTACTTATATATTCCTTCGTGTGCTTGTGATTATTTATTACATTATCATTTCGTGAATCCTGGTAGGGAACAGTGAAAGTCAGAGTGATACTACTCCCGGGTACGGCTCAAGACTTGTGTATGCATGAACTGAAGTAGTGGGCGGATAGTTCACTTAATTATTCATGCTCGGAAGCAGTAAATGTGACGCGAAGCAGGCAAATTGGAGAAGATTTAAATAAAAGACTTAGATCTGTGAGGCAAGTAAACATCTGGGTAATGCTGCGAATATAACAGTAGTAGACTCACATCAGCTTCGCATCGACTGAAACAGACCCATACTGGAGAGGAGGTGGAAGCGGTGAACAAAGGGGATTCCTGCAATCCGTCATGCCGCAGGTTATCCATGCAATCGCACGGACCAAACGGTAGGGATTCCGGGAAACACTTGCACGTGCAGCTCATTGGTCGTACAGAATCCACCGAACGACTCCCGTGCGACCGTAGTTCGATAAGACTGTTAGCGTATTTCGCTTCCACTTCTGACGAGGCCAGTGCTCCCGTTGAAGCAGAGGTACCCGAGCTACTGTACCCGAGCTGCAACGCATGTAAACGAAGAACGATTACGAACAATGCACGACGCCGTCCTTACAAAGTAAAATTCTCCACAGCACTGCAAACTTAGGTCTATTCAAATGACCATGAGTCAATGTTAAGAACAATGAGCTTTAAATCAACCTAGACAATAAAGGTGAATGGCAAGTTCATCAAAACTGTACAGTACAAGAAAAGACGAGGAACACACCGAGTCTCCAAAAATATGCCGTATACGTCGAAGGTGACGAACTGTGCGAGCAACCTGTGGTCCAGGTGGTGAAAAACCGGTCCGGTGTGCGCCGATCTCAGTTTGTAAACTTGGAAGACAGAAATTGAAACAGAAATTCGTGAACAAGAAGAAAACTTGAATGTGACAAGCATGGTAGAATCATGTGTAAAAGTGCAATAAGACCATTCGAGACAACATTCAGTCAGTAATTGCATTGTTGAAGAAAGAAGCATCTGGCTTTGTTTAGGTATACCGGAGTACTTGCTGCGAAGCGCGCAAATGAAAGATCAAGTTGATAAATCGTCTACGGTTGCAAATCGGCGTGAATACAGGGTTCTGAGTTCAGTTACTGGGTCAGTCGGGACAATTAATGTCGCTTATCTTCCATTTTTATGTAGTTAGTATTCTGCCCACTCTTTATCATCGGTATACCCACAATGTATAGATGATGTCTAGTCATTTACCTCTGTTGATTAGTTGTTATCATAAAGCTCCACGAGCTATACGTTCACAGCTTACGGATTGGAAACTTGATATCCATTTTTTCAAAAACCCTAGTTAGTTTTATTATCAATTGTGAGAACCACATCAATAAGACGAAGGAATTGACCAAAATTGTCGAGTTCGTGTGAGCAATAAACAATACTCACAATGAATCCCTGTCAGATCCCTCTCTTTATAACCTGTTAAAGGTTCCACGCTGTATACAATGGCTACCGTCTTTTCAAACCATGCACAGTAAAGCCTTATGTGCATTCTGCCTCACTGTAACAACAGCATTGTTCGCTTTGGTTCGATCTATCTACTGATTTACGTTAAATTAATACATAAATTTATTTCTCAGATATATCGCAATATAACAACACATAAGAAATAAATATGAAAACGCATGGCGATTTTACGACGTATAATCAATTGATGTGATGCGTTGGAAAAAAAACACGTAAACAAGTTTTTTCCAAACAGTCCAAAGCAGTTTTGTCAGTTCTGATATCAACCTCTCTCTACTATCCATGAAAACAGAAGAGAGTAGATATGGTCCAGGAGCTTTGTTACGCTTCAAAAATTTAAACTCCGGGGTCAATTCTGTTTCCGACAGAGAGCCGTCTGGAACGCAATAACTGATCATCCGGGTCTCGTTGTTCACATGATTCGATTGAGACCAGCTGAACTGTTCCTCAAAACGTCCAATCCACCCATCAAATCGGTGCGATTGACTAGTAATAAGAGAATCAACTTTTTCACATGTGGTCTTACATCGGTTCGACGGCCTGCACAACTACGGTTCAGGGGTACCTCGTGATTGGTATTTTTCAACAATAATTCTCGTTTGCAGAAAGGAGATCCGAAATCAACGCTGCAACCACAGAAAAAACAGTCTAGTATCCTCTGCGTTCAAGTTACCCACTGGTCTCATTCTATGTCAGCTAACTACTTCCAAAGAAAGTCAGATACCCGATTAAAAGGAAGGATTCCGGTCAGGTTGAGAGTGCATTGATCACAATTTTACATTGCGATGGATACTGGAGTGTCGGCACTCTCATAGGTATCCGATGGTCGTTGTCTTTTAGACCTAAATGTTTGTCGATCGTGGTGTCCTCTAGAACTGCTCTCTTCGCAAGGGAGTTCTTAGGAAATACGGGAACCTTTTCAGAACACTATACGCTCATTCTGTAAACCGGATGAGTTTGTGGACAACTGGCTCGGACGTTTATCACCTCCAGTGATGTTTGCTTGGAGCGTCCAATCTCTTCATTACTATTCAATTGTCATGGACGACATTCTGGAAAGTGTGTTTGAAAGACCCAATGAACTTGGTGTTAGGCTTCTTCTAAGCGCTAGATTGACTGACACGGAGCATGTAGATGACATTCTCACTTAGTCTCTCTGCCGAATACACACAGACCATGCTGAACAGATTGAATGATTAGACTGGTTTGTACGAAAAGCACTTCGCACCGTCAAAGTGTAAAGTACTGCTTCAAGACTGGGGCATTCCTGCTCCTAACTTCTTTACCGCAGTCAATCCGCTTGAGACTGTGGACGTTTTCACAAACTTGGATAGTACTATCTCGTCAGCCTGTAATATTGTTGACGAGTTATCAACTAGAATAGCAAGGGTATAATTTGTCTTTGCCAACCTGCGTCGTTTGAGGCGTCGCAAACGTGTTCGATTGTCGTTGAAAGGGAACGTACATAATGATTGTGCGCGTTCCGTCTTATTCTATGATTCAGAAATGTAGCCTGTTCGCGACCAGGATGTCAAAAGACCTATTATGTTTGATCGCCATTGTATCCACCAATTAACTCACATCAAGCGGACTGATCGCGTGAGCCATACAGCGGTTCGACGGTGCGTATTCCGGAACGCTCTGGATGCGCGACCAATTGGTCAACTAATGGCGTAGCACAGCCTGCGATGGCTGGGCCACGTATTCCGCATGCCAACTGGGCATTTATCGTACCGATCATTATACACTGAGACCATCAACAATTGGGTAAAATCACACGGTGGTCAAGCAACAACGTAGTCATGAAATATGAACACCTTGACTTTTCTATTGAACAAAGTGGGTAGCCGTCGCCTGTCTGGCTGGAGTCATCAGGATCACTCGGATTGCTGGGTAGAAACGCTATCCGAGATGGCAGTGTGCGGCAGTCAACGGCGTACCTGTATCCATACCATTTCTGGTCCTTTTGTTTAGTCTTCTTTTATCACTTTTTTTAACCTGTTTAGTGACGCTTTCCTCTTCTAGGACATTCTACGACGGTGGCCCGAGCAACAATGCCTTCCGATTAGGTTCAAGGCCGATGTGTTGATGATGTACTTTTTTGGTTGCGCTCTATAGCAAGCTTCTATTAGCAAAAACTTTGTAAATTAGGTGGAAAAACTTCACAACTCGGATTGGAGGACGGCCTATATGGTAGCAACTATAGCACCACGCGTCATTAGTGAATTCCAGTAATGCACCCTTATGTAGTGAAACACTGCTGAATAGAAACACTACTTGAAGACCTGATTGCTCTGAGAAAATTTTGAGGGACCATTTCTTCAGGAACACGCAATCTTTGATTGACATTCTTAGTCAATAACCCAACCAGTGTCTAGGCAGGCCAGCATCTCTGCTGGACAGAAGCGATTGAACGCACGGATGAGACATCTTTGATTTCCCGGAGGAGCGCGAACAACAGATGTTGTACTCGTGTGTAGAGTCTCAGTGTTGAACAGTGTGTTCAAGTGAATTGTTCAAAATAGGAATAGGCAAAGACTGTAATGAAATTCTGGATTACCTTATCACTATTGGGTACCTCCGAGGTTCAGTGTAGTATTACTAGTTCTACGACATTAAAGCGCACTTGGAATATCAATATACGCCCAAGACTTTGTTCGGATTTCACATTTTTGAAATTATAAGCAAAAATCCTTCTAACTGCTGTTTTACATCTTGGCAGTATATCTGAAGTGATTCACTGAACAAATGTCACTGATTATGTGTCACGTGATTAAGGTCATATGGTCAGTAAAGTTACGTCGAAAGTTTGCGTGGCCCATTGTGATCCCAGTAATGACAAAACAATTCCGAAACTGACCACAGGCTTAATACAGCCTATTTCTAACCACTTCATTTGAAAACAGTGTATCACCGTGACGTTCCAACCACAAACCATAATCGGAGCAATTCTATATCACATTCACACGGTAACATCCGATGGGCCAAATGATGTTGTAGACCTCTGAGAATATACACTGAGTCAAACATGGAATAGAAGCGCGCTTGATAGAATTCCATGATCCCGAGAACAACACGGCTATCCCCGTTAACTGTCCCCAGGTCAAATTAAGATTGTCGGTCAGATTGAACAAATCTGACCTCAGTGGTGATGTTTGGCCTTTGTTCCGGAGAACTGTTTACATTGTCGTTCATAACCCGTTGGCCAAAACGATTTCAGTCCGGCAAAAGCCCAATGTCAATACGGAAATGAGATAATTTATAACCAAGGACCAGGATCTCAGCAAAACTTTCAGCACGCCCTGATGACAACCATATCCTTCGGTGACATAGATTGTTGTCATGAGAAAGAAACCCATCTCACAGGACTGCTTTCAAGTTTCATGCACGGTCGATCAACTAATTTTTCCGTGTACCGCCATCACCTAGTTCTGGAAAAATCGCATGGCCAATCAAGGTCGATGAAATTCCTCGCGAGAACAGGGCACACCATTGATAGAGGTGATAGTCATCAAGACGGGTTAAAATCAAAGCATAAGCATATCAATCATACGATTTTCCAAGAGCACGTGCTAAAAAAAGTTTGACTCTATGAGTTGATATTGCACTGACAATTCGACAATTACATTTGGAAATAACAAATGGATTGAGAAGAACACAACGAGTTGTAATACTGAACGTTTCAACCACCTCGAGTGACCTTCCTCAGGAGTATTGTAATCGACATCATCAGGAAGGCCACCCGAGGTGGCTGGAACATTCAGTATTACAACTTGTTCGTAACGTTGTGTTCTTCTCAATTCATTTGTTAAAAACTTGTTGAACATGACACACAAACTGTTTGCTTTTATCCGAACTATATTTGGTGCGAATATCTTACAGGTTTTCAAACATATTGTGCACCAACAGAGAGCTCATGTTAACAGAAGAGATCGAAGTTTTAATCAAGTTTGATTCATATTGTAAGCCAATAAATGGTCTTAGATATTTGGTAAATCTGAAGCGCAAATCCAGTCGGAGATGATAAACAGCTAAGCATGTTGTTGTATTCCTATTCGGATGTGATCAACTAATCCATGCAGGTAATACCAGCGACAGAGAGAACACGTGACTCAGGAAAAGTACAAACTATATTCTGACATTCACAAGCGGTATTGTCATTATTAAGGGCGTGGACGAATGCGCTAATCGTTGATGAAGGTGCGACCAATCAGAACGCGGCTTGAGTCTTAGCGCAGGCAGTCATGACGTGTACACAACACATGAGAAAAAGTGGACAAGTACGTTACGCAGGGATGACAAACGATAGTACAAGTGTGAAAAACAACGAGAAGACACTTCCTTGTGTAAACACGCAAAAGTGAATAAGTTCTCTCGAGTACACCATGCTATGTTCGCCATACCTAGTTCTTGTTCAAGAAATTCTGAAGTTCAGTTCACCAGAGAGGAAACAACAGACTGGTAGTAAAACCAATAAACATATCTCACTGGCAAGCTGAGCAACTGCAATCCGAAGAACCACTCTCAGCAAGAGGTAGCATCATACTAATCAGAAGATCCCGTATTACTAACCTTTGAAGTGGAGTCAATTGAAAGTGAAAATAAGCCGGGCTGGAATGTCGCAGAACACCAGTGCCAGCGGTAATTGGTGGATTAGTGAATCTTGACAAGATGGTTGAATGTTCCGTGCCTTCAGCGTTAAAAATGGGAAAATATGAAGTAAATAAACCGGTATAATGCTTAAAGTTAAATAATGTGATTTACTTAATCTGTGTTCATAAACACGACGTGTGTCTTATGCACTGTCGGTTAGCCAAGTTGTTTATCAATACATTAATCACTGTGGATCGCATTCAACTTTCAGGTTGAAAATCCAGTGGCTCACAAACTGGGCTTGAAGACGTTAGAGGATATACCAGCTAAGTGATTTCACTTATGTGACAGCTACAGCTGTTTGACTCAGGTGTCTGTGAAGCCAAGCACCAAAACCAGAGAGTGAAAGTCAAGCTGTCTGAGAGAGGCCATCTCACCTTCACTTGCAACTCGATTGCATGTATGGTTGTAGGACGAAAAAACACTTTGGTGTTGGCTGTATGAATTCAGAAATGAACTGAATCGTATATACTTTATCATTCACGCCTAATGTGGAGTCAATGTTGCAGTGGTAAATATGAACTGCCTGATGAAAGTATGGCCAGAGTTCTAGTCCCAGCCGTGGCAAAGATAAGTACTAACGGAGAGTTCTAAAACGAACGAAACTCGAGGGGCTGATTGAAAAGTCTATGAGAATGCGACAGCTGCGCTTAGTTGTGAGTAATGTTCAAGTTATAGGAATTACATTCCCTGCTTTTTTAGATAATATAAACTGAAGCTGGGTTCGTTCTTTCATTACTGTGTGACATAAAAGAAATAACGCCCACATGTAACCACAGACTTTGTATTTAGAGAGAATTCCAATCAGTCAATTCTGAAAGATGCAACTGTCACGTATCATGAGTCAAACATCATTATCATCATCGTTATGGACAGTAATAGATCAAGGGTTCTCACTGATGATTAACTACCACACATTCATGAAAAAAAAATCATGACTTGGCCTGGCGTCTGACACCAGCACAATATGTCATTCGCCACATATCATTGTGCGGATTTTAGTATTCGCACTTCGCAGTAATTCCCATTACTGTGCCAATAGCCCACCTACACACACTAATTCGAAACACAATGCTAATTTTAATTGGCAAGGAAAGTCTTTATTGATCAATACGTGTTTAGGATTATCGGCTTGTTCGACGGAACTGAATGCCCATGGCTAACTCAAACTCACCCAGCTTATCCGATCGACCATTCGTAACAGTTGGGGAATTCTGTCCGCCCGTTTGGATCCGAGTTGGGGGTAACGAGGTCATGGGAGGAGCCATGCTTACGTAAGGTTGTGGGCAGTCATGCATGCGAATAACACTGGTCGCATTGTAGGTATGCTCGCCCGGTGAAGCGTGTGTGACGGTATCACCGGGTCCAAGTCGAACAATTTCTTCACAACCAGCTGGTGCGGAGGATACGAGCATGGGAGATGTCTGCACAGGGCTCGGCACACAGTTGATAGGACCAGAGAAGAATGCCATCGCAGTGGAAGGAGAAGATGAAGCACTGGTGTGTTTGCCGCTGGCAGGCGAAGTACATGCAGACACACTTTGGTAGGAAACATGGGAAGTTAGTGGAACGTGCGAACTAGCCGCATTCTCTGACGTATCCGGTGTTGAGGTTCGGTTCGTTTGGTTGAGAACAATGCCACCGACACGAGTCATTTGAAGAGGAAATGAACCGCGCCGGGAGGTGCAGTAATACAAACCAGCCGGATTATTCGGCTGACCTCGAGACACTGCTATACAAGGTTGACCTCGTCCGTGAGTGCGGGATTGTGCGCGACCAACACCTTCAGTCGTATAAGAAGCTCGACTCAAGTGTATTGGTTGATATGTCCAACAATGTGGGACGGGTTGACGTGTAGGGCGTGAGAAACGTTGAGTGTGAGAGCTGACAGTATTACGGGGTGGACTGCGACAAACACGTGATGGATAGACGATCGTTCGTTTACCCTCATGCACACTTGACATATCTGGTTTGACCTCGAGTGGAGCACAGGTCTGTGAACCGCATGGCGTATGTGCTCCAGTGTCTATTTGCCCGATATGTAGCAGTTGTTCAGCACTCAGACCACCGTCTATGGCTAAACGAGCTACGGCACCCAGACTGGATGATTGTCGATAAGGGTCTATGGTCGGGTGAAATACGCCGCGCAAAGGCGTGTGTCTCGGTTTGTAGCTGATCTGTGGAGACGGGGAGCTACCATGACTCATCAAACCATGCTCCGTTAAACCGGCTCCGCCAAGTGAGATGGGTGTCGTAGGCGAATCACGATCTGAAGAGTAGCCATCTGTCACTAAACCTGCACGGTAAGCTTGTTTGCGAATCAGAGGTAAGGCGTGATCAGAGTAGTTCAAGTGGCCGATATCTGGTAGACAGAGATATATATAATAAAAGGTTAGGATACAATAATAGGTATAGGTTAAACGATATCTTGATTTTTTCCAATCACTACTAGCTGAAGAGTGTTGAATGTGAATATAAAAAGGATTACAACACATGGACAGGTGGAGGAGTGATCACGGGTTAGGATAAAAGACCAAACTGACCAGGTCACCTAATTGTCATGATCGGAAACCGCCAATAATTACCATAGTCCTGTTCTTGGTAAACACGTGATGTTGGCAAGGGCGTGTAGAGACATGCGTATACGCACAAAGTATAATAATGGTCACGATGTAACCAATAGACGAACCGTTAGAATAAAATAGTCGATTCGTTCTGACTGTAGGTGTGCGAACATGGACGCACATCGGCTGACAAGTCGAAAACATAGAAATCGATTAATGCATGTCCAAATTTGTACACACACACCACATTTGCCATGGTCAGTACCAAGGTGACATGAATAGGTCACAGATGATGGGATATTCGTTAGAGCGAGGCGAACTAGCAAAAAGCAGACTTTTGTTAAGGTGTCAGTTACGTCACGAGAAGACCTCACAATCGCGAACCATCGCTCCCATAACAATATAAGGTCATAAGTCCTCTTTTAAGGTTGGGTAATGCAAGAGAGACGGTTTTCGGATTGAAATCACGCACATTCTTTTAGTTGAACACTGACATTTGTGGAAGAAGAAATGACTAAATGGTAGCGGCTAGGTAGTCTTAACGTTCAGTTATGGAAGTTTTAGAAATACAGCCAGTCTGTTTTGACCGTATTGGGTCGCCTGACAGTGCATTACCGACACGGTTCCCGTCCATTTCTACATGGTGGGAGATTGCTGTGGTAATTGTCTATCCATTAAACCACATCACTAAACTTGCCCATGGCCAGTTAGCTTCACGCCCATTG
>JTDE01000119.1:38385-58431 GCA_014338405.1 Paragonimus skrjabini miyazakii | reverse complement strand
CCATTGATTTTTGTGATTTATTGACATCAATCTCCGTCGACCTTTTCATTCTCCACCGAAATGTGACGAGGATTTATGTGCGCGTTTATATTTGTTTTGTTTGCTCGTGCTGAGGGTAGTCGTACCCAATCAAGCCTTTTTTGGACTACTCGTTCTATCCCACGGCCACAGTCGGCCACCCCAAGTGCACTAAACAGATTACCAGTAATTAATGCGAGTGTCTTACCTTCCTATTTTTAAGCCGGGAACGGACTTTCATTTCCATTGGTCAAAAACAAGAAAGTTGGGCATTGTAAAGCTGATCATTAAATACATTTGTGTCTAGGGGTAACTGGATACACACTCTCGTGTATTTAAAGATAGCTTATGCAGCCGAATCACTGGATGATGGGTCAGTTAGGTAGAAGTCCTTTAGCTTTTGCTTTTATTACTCTAGTTATACCGATGCATATACTACTGGGGTTATGGATGAACTGAAAAATACTGCTGATAATATACCCAACGATAAAATTATAAGAATACATCAAATATAAAGCCCAAGGCTATCATTATTCGTACACGAGTGACTGAAATCGTTGCTCATTAGGATAATTAAAACATTCTGCCATAAGTTTGCTAAAAATGTGCCTTGTGCTAACGATCATTGTGCAGCAAATCCATAGTTATGCTATAACGACTTAAAACCAAAAGAATGCAAATTGTTTGGAGAAATTTTACTAGGCAAATTATACCTGAATGACTACAGTGAACAAGTCTTAGTAGGAAACAGTCATAAAGTGGTGTGTTAGTGTGTCGGACAACCGATGCGCAAAACGGCTACCAGCAGGAACGTGTTTTTTATTGAAAACGCCAGTGTCAAAAAGTGGTTGTGAAAAAACCATAGAAACAAGTCACACGGGTGGAATATTTGCAGTTTCCACAAGTCATGTAACTTTAGAAGTGATAAAGAAACCACGTCTGCCAGAAAAGACAGGATTGCTTGCACTTGGGCACCACTGATTACACAGACTAACAAATAGCACTTACGAGCTACATAACGTTGTGGGCACAAATACAAGCAGTTTCCTGCTTCTGGATGTACCACGGATCAGCGACATCGTATAGCTGGATAAAAGGAAGAATTCTGGCATTTAGACCGACGTGTTTGAACGGAAAGTAGAACGCCGCACTATTGTCAGTCATCATTCCAGGTGAAAAAGGACAACGCAGAACGTTCAGCTACGTTGTCCGAACAAGATAAACATGAACTCATCAGATTACTATCCCACATAACTTTGACGGTCTAGCAATGGAATCAACACCGAAGTTATACATTTTGATAACAGACCCGCTATGGAATCCCGTTTCTGCTTTATCGAAGGACGAGAAGGAGGCCTTCTGCTGATCAACACCAACCGCAGAAACGTTTGGAGCGGGAGGAATGCCATTTTCCTGAACTCTTCAGTGGAATACCATTACGAGTTGAACATCACTCACGTTTGATCGCAGCTGTCACATTCCCACAGACTTTCCAGTCAGCCCCTTTCGAAAAAAGCACTAGACTCATCAGGGCTCGTCTGTAGTGCACATGCTTGTCACGACCGGGACTAAAACTCCGGCCACGCTCTTATGAGGCAACCGTGTCTACCACTGCGCCATTAGGCACGACCGAATTATCATAAGTGAACGCTCAACCACTTTCGCTTGTGAGTAATGATCAAGTTGCCCGATCATCTCAAGAGGAAATATGGACGGACCGGATACACAGTGAGGAATGATTTCGAGTGAACAACAATAATCGTCGATTGCAGCTTTCGCATTCAGAAAGACTATCCAGCCGGCTCCTTTCGAACAGAGGCGCCAGACCAGAGCTTTGTTCTTGTTACAGTTCACCGCGATTGGGATTCCAGCTCCGGTCACATTTGCATGACGCAACTGTATATCGGTAATCTAAAATACTGCTCAACAGACTTAATGAAATAAGAGGTTATGACCTGACCTAGAAGTCCCAACTGCGAAGTCATCGAATTTAGATGAGATGCAGAAAGTGTGCGTCTATAATCGAGCATATCGGACAACCTGTTAATTATTTACAAGCAAACTGGTTGGACGTCCAGAAATGATAATTCGGTCACGCCTAATGCCTACAGTGGTCAACACGGTAGCCTCATGACAGTGTGGCCAGAGTTCAAATCCCGGTCACAGTATGATATGTACTACTTGGTAAACACAAGTATGAGCGAAACTAGGACATGTTGTTTCTTTTCGAGAAGGGCTGTGAAAGCTTCAAGTAAAAGTGAAGGAAGCTCAGTTTAGATCAATCAAATCCCCACCTGTTCATCAGTAATCAGAAGTATGATTTAATAAGCTGGCCAGTGATTAACGCTTAGTGATGATTTGGGGGATGCAGCTTCAATGACCGATACAAGTGGACCTGCGACCGTTGATAAGATTCAAATCACGACAGCTCACAATAATGAAAAAGGGTGTTCTATAGCCACTCACTGCGTTCACAATGTAAAAAACGCTATGTCCAACAATCGAATGCAGCAATACGCACCGTATACAAAAAGTCGGTTACCATTCCATGATGTTCAGGTTTTAGAATAGCCTGTGTGCAGCATGGCTCTCAATTCAAATTGTGACCGCAGCAGACTACTGGCTCAACAAGTATAGATAAACGCTAGATTATAAAGCCACACTTGCGAATATTCCGAAACAGAAATACAATAACACAAGCCCTTCTGTATGTGGAACTGTCGGGGAAGAACCCAATTCCCCGAAAATACCGTTTTCATTTGCCTTTGGATGTGGTCTAGTTTGTGACCGTGTTGTCTTCGGATTGAGTGACATAAAACAGCTCTGTCCGGAGGCCAGTCTTTTCTCTGTGTTCGTTCGTTAGCCTCAGGTGGTTGGGTTGGCCGAGAAGATTCGTATTAATCGTGCATACTTCGTAGTCCGTTGTTCAGTACCGTTGAACGCCGTTCCGTTATCAACCGTTTCATTAACCGTTATTCTGTTGTCTGTTTACGCGCTCGTAGGCCGTATATCAAGTTAGAACAGGAACATTTACCAAAAGCACACTGCACAGATAATACATTCTTGTCGAGACAAAATGGAAGGAGTACATCTTACAAACCCACTCCGAAAACATATCGTCGTGAGTACCACTGAAGTGTTTTCGTGGCACGCTTTGAAATTACTGTAACTGAAACACTTACGATAAACTTTTGATATAAAATTTTTGCGTGTTTTCAATTTCTTCCGACAGCAGAACACAAATAGTTCAACTCTGGACCTCACAGTAATGAAACTAGCTAATCAAATAGGATTTTCGCACGGTTTCATTGCAAGGCGTGGACAGTAACGTTGACGCTAATCTGAGTATTAACGGTGGTGGTCGGGCTAATGTTTTGACAAATCAATTCCGCTGTGTGAAAAGCAAGATGACTGATTTGGGGAGGGCCGTAGCGACCGGTTGTTCTGTGGTACTAACAGCCTCATAAACAAGTGAATATCAATTTTGGTACAATCGCGACAAAATTCGGCAAGGTCTGTAAAGCAGCTACTTATTCTGACATAGGATTGATTATCAGAAACACAATGGACTAGGACGAGCGGCACGCCGTTTCACTGGGGTTAAAAGCAAACCTAGAACAAAGCAAGGAGTGTGATGTTGACAAGGTTGTCTTTTCAAAAGTCATAATTGTTATCTGTTACTGGGGGCTCGTTAACTTTTGATGCCTACATGAGAGAAATGAATGAGTTATGTTAGCAAAAGTTAGAAGACCACGTGACCACAAATTTGCAAATTAAAGACGATAAGAGCACATACTATAGTGAGGAGAGAATATACGAACCTTGAGTGACGATCGGCCGGGTCTCGGAGGAGGTGGTGGTAACCGGATAAGGATCGTCGGTGATGTGAAGCGTCACCTCACCGAATCTGAGCAAAAGAAACATAATGAATACAAAATGCAGTTTAATCATCCCGGATTGGTTTTTTCTCGGAACGCATATGTGTCAACGAGGAACAAACCAAGAGTTCAGAAGAACGTATTCGATTATCATCAATACACCAGTGGTACCAACTGACTTTTAACTGCCATACGACTATGAAAATAAGGGAACTATGATTAAAAAATGAAAGAAAGACAGGAGGAATTAGTCGCTAAAACCAATAGATAAATTCAAATATTCAACATGAAAGTGCATATGCTTCGCAAACAAGCAAGCGAGGTGTAATCGAGAGTAAAGCGGCGTCTGCGTTTGCTTCCTTGACGCTTTCACTTTCCCACTTCGTTTGTCACGCTTACTTCGTACACAACCCAGCTAAATATTAGTAACAATTACACCACTGAGCTTGATTAGCTACTACCTCTCGTGGCGCCTCCAACCGTCAACTTTATGAATCGTGAAGGCTCCAGTAAGGGAGACGAACCCAACCAATAACAGCTAACCCTATGAAGAAATTACCACAGTCTTCTATATCAAACCATTATTCGTCCACCTCGTAACCTGCGTCAGCCAGCTCCAGCCTTTACACAGGTTGCTTGATGCAGTGGACGACTGATGGACATCCTTAGTAGAAGGCGTAACAACCTAAGTCAGTACATCTTTAAACAGCAAACGAATGAATTAGTTTGATTCACTTTACCAAATATGTTTCTCAGCTTTATCGTTGTTTATCCGGTGTTGCCACTCGACTTAAACGATTGAACTCATACGTCAATGGCCGAATAGCTGAATAAGGTTTATGCATTCCCCTCTTACGATCTTAAGCTTCAGAGAAGTGCCTGTCTTTTTGCTGAAAGATGTCTTAGAATTGTTCGACACGAAGCGATATACTAAGTATATGGTAACACAGTCCATCGCTGGTGCACATCGTCGTCTGAACCATAAGAGTAACACTGGTCATTGTGCCCCTTCGTGATATAAACGGACAACCTTGGCGAACGTAATCACATGATCAAACGAAATGCTTCGAACATGTTTAATGTGAGGTCAACGGAATGGTGTTGAACCCGTTTGCATCATAAGAACAGACTGAAAGTCATCTCTCAGGAGAGGAGCAAGAATAAGCATTTATGAGCAGCTGTCGCAAGATGAAAACTACATTAACGCGTTAATTTCAAAATGCGTCACACGTAAAGCTTTCCGGAAAGTGATACCTTCGGTCAATCATGAGTGGAATTGAAATGATAACAATAACGAAATTCCCACTGCACATCAGTGAGGTACCGAAACAGCAAAAAATCCTGTACTCAACGATCGGAAGTACTGTAGTGTGAGTAGGGAACCAGTCAAGATGTGTTTGACTGAGGTAACTAGACAAAATTATCAAAATCTGAAGAAAAAACGCAGTGTACAACAGATTGTACAAATACCAGTGTCAAAACAGTTTTGATTACAAGTAACGAAATAACAAGTGGCAAAATTCCCTGATAGGGAATCAGTCTCACTGTTTGAAAGCCATCGAGGCAAACGGATGCAGTGCACGTTTCGCTGCAATAGTTTGCCAATTCAACTTCATAAGAAGCCCACTCAGTCACAGTGAAAGTGGTAATAGATAACACTACCTTTATTGGGCAACCAACGTCCACTGAAGAGATGAAACCCGTTAATTTGGGTGTTAGAAAGACTTTAAAGTTATATGGTATATCTAATTTCTAGCTTAGGAACACTCAGAACGCAAAGTGGTCAATCTGATTTGAAGAATCTTCCAAGTGAAAAAGCCACGAATACACGATGGATGACTTGCCGGAGTTTGTGGATTCACATTCATTCGCACGCATCGACCAACTATAATTGAATAAGTTAATAAACTTCACATTTGAAAAATTGCAAATAAGCTGTCACCTTGAATATTACGGAACAACCAAATCAGCAGCTTTGCATGACAGTCATTTAGTGCCTTCAATCTTTGTGTACATCAGCTTATGCCGTTATCTAATGAGATGCTGTCTTTCAAGTCGGTAACGAGCACAGTTCACCTTCGGAATTTGTTAAAAATCGACTTACTCAACTTTTTCGTTGCTTCAGCACAAAAGTTATGCCTCTGGGAGTAATAAAAATGACAATTCAGCGAAGTAACAACACTGTAGTTACCTAAGCCTGACTCCGCCAATAGCGTTCGTTTTGAAAAGCCTATAGAGAGCTTATCTAGCAGTAAAAATGAGCGTAGTTTGCAAATGTGACCAGGGAAACAATTTGACAGTCCGACTATGGTCGCCAATAACAATAACATTCAAATGTCATCTGTACTTGGACTACTTGAACCCGTTGAAACAAAAGAAGCGGTACGACACAGCACAGTACAGCGTGAGAAAGTGCGTCCGAATGCGGTGATTATGACATCAACTAGTCAATATGGACAGATGCACAGTGATCAACTGATCAACCAACGCCAAACAAAGGACCAAGGGAGCCTATGCACATCTGACACTCCAAGAAGAGGAAGATTGTGTCGCACAGTTGCGAAACGCAAACGCGCATACAAGCATACACGCAAGCAGCGAAAAGGCGACGGTGATTGCATTTAACGACCGAGTTTTGGGAACGTACGTATAAGCACCTAATGACATTCAAAAGCGCGAAGATATGCATACACATATATAAGTATATATACTGAATGGTCATCACCAACCTACGTACATCGGGCCAAACGAACGAAATGCACAATCATGCCGTGTAACAGACAAAATGACTGAGTTAATTAGGTTTAAAAACGCCCACAAATCTGTGGCTTTGTTTGTGTCAATTCACACACGGTAGGTCACATTCAGTGACAGTAGGAAACATGGCAATGACGGTAACTCGGAGAGTGAATTCGCGATCCAGAGAGCAGTCTACAGGTAAAAATCAGCTGAGGCATCCGCAAGAAATAATTCACATAAGACTAATTACAGACGGAGCTTGCACACCAAGGTCATTTCAAAATTCACGACCTTTTCTCGAAATGTTATCTTCGAAAATTCACAAACCTACTCACATTTTGTTTCAAGTCACATTTGTGAAGAAAAAGTCAACCACACAAATTCGTGCAGTTTACAAAGATATACATACGTTCTGTTGTTTCAAGAGTTTTTATTAAATTATTTCTTTAGAACAAGTGAAACTGACCAATGGTTTGAGCATAAAAAGTCAAACGTAATCATGATAAAAGGGCATAAGAATGAGTGTAATTGGGAACGGAGCAGAAGCTAACGAAGCCTTTCGGTTTGATTATTAAGTACTTCCTTGGTTAAGCCAAAACCAGTTAAAACCAAAAAAAGGTTTCACAATGTTTCAACCCTCTCAGAGAGTCTTTATCGAACGATTTAAGTCAAAAAAATCACATTTCACCGGCTCCGTATGGGGCAGTCACCAACTGGCACGTGTTGGTTTGCTTGACATGCGGTGTATAGAATGAATACCAATAGGATCTCAGTGCGAATAAGGACAGACAGATATTGTGCTTGTATGCGTTCGATCTGCATGCGTATAGATTGTTTGGGATAGGGTGGGTGACGAGAATACTTCAAACCTTTTCTAACTGGTGTCATTTGTCCCCACTCAACCGAATCATGTTCTTATAACTATGGAGTTGTTGAGCGTCGGTAGGGGGCTGTTTACTATAGCTTACATGTTCATCGATGCGTACTTACGGCTGCCGGGCAGACCGTCCAATGTATGAAGCATGACAATTCTTACATTTAATTCGATATACACAGTCTAACCGCTCCAGAACTGATCGTTTGTCCTTTAAGTGGACCAAATTATTCCTCAAAGTGTTGGCGACATTAAATGCCACTCTGATTTTGTACTGATTGAAGACATGTCTAAGGCCCTCCGATGTACTCATTCTGTACGGAGTAACGATAGTCGACAGCCAAATCCTAGGCTCGTTGATCTTGCTACAAGGTAGCCTCTGAATTGAACGCAACATCTTGTTACAGTAACCGGTAGCTTTCAGTGTCGACTTAACGATCTTGTATTGTTCTGACGGCTCATCCTTGAAACTGGTTAATAACAAGGTCTTATAAAACAAACTGAATGCAACTGTTTTGTTGGGGTTTTCTGTGCTGAAGGAAAAGTACCGATTAGAATGGGTGTCCTTTCTGCACAACCCACTGTCCAGCTTACCGTCGGCTCTTCAGCGTATTCTGTAGTCTAAAAAACTCAACTAATTGCCCAATGATTCGCGCTCAATCGTAAATTTGATGTGCGGATGAAATAAATTTGTGTTCCACGAATTAATCGATTGTTTCTGTACGTATCACCACCAACGTATCATCGACATATCTCCACCAAATTCTAGGTGGATCAGGAAAGTTGAACAGCAATCTGTCCCTGAAAACTTGAATGAACAAGTTAGCAACCGTGTGGGCGGGTCCATTGCTACTCCATCTGTTTGCTGATATAAGGCCCTTTTTAATGTAAAGATGGTAGACAGCAAGCAAAGCCCCATAGCTTCCACAACCTCATCAACTGATAAACCAGTTCGTTCAGCTAAGCCGGCATCTGCTTCAAGAAGCTGGCGAATAACATCCACACTTTCTATCACTTGAATATTGGTGAATAACGAAACAACATCAAAGCTGATCAGACATTCATCCGGGCTTAGACTACGCTCCTTCAGCTTGGTAACTAGTTGTGTGGACAGAATAATCTGTGCAATTCTCAAAAGACTGAAGAATATGATACGAAAATTTGGTCAGGGCATAGGTAAGGGTTCTTATATAGTCAACCGTTGGCCACAGTGATATCCCGGGTTTAGTATTTCAGGCAAATCGTAAACCCTTGAAACTAGTGCTGTTTTTGGATAGAGAATAAACTAGAGTGACCTACCCAGGTTGACTTTCATTTTTCGAAGCAAGTTTGCTGTTGAAGCTTTTGATTTGTTCAAAGTGAAGCGCCGTTTCTCCATTGGAATTAATGATGTACGGGCCATCTGAAATGTGATCACCCGCTTTGCGCCCATAATCTGTTTTGTTTAGGATGACTACTTGAGTTCTTTTGTCTGATTTTCTGAAACTTATTGACTGATAAGACCACAAAGCTTTGAGTACATTTCGCTCCGTGGTACTCAGGTTACTTGACTGGGATTTTTTATTTTTGATGATTCTGGCAATCTGTGCCAGAGCTCTAGTCGCGTCATCGATGGATAACATCTGTAGTTGCCCCTTCATTACCGGAATCATTTCCAGTGTTTTTGGAAGTCTAGAACTAACGTTGAATTTCAACTCCTTGTTCAGGAGTCTACTTGCAGCTTCCGACAGGTTTATTACGAGGTGGACAACGATATCTCGTATACGTAATGTTGAATGATCGCTTCTTTGTCTAACCTAACTTAATCCATTGTTTTTGTATGGTGATATCGTTCTGATGAAATGCTCGTAGTCTCATACCATCCTGAATGACCGAAAGTTAGTCAAATGATAGTAAGGATTCCAAATGGTCATCCAATTGGTGGATGTCCCTTCGAATCTGTGACAGCGGAAAGGAACACTTATGGATTTGCTGACAAAGAAATGTAAGCTCAGCAACTCAGGCGGCACCCCTAGATTGCTCAGAACCATCCAGTGGTTCGACTCGTAATGTCTGTGACACGAGGTTTGATTGAATGCATCGGAGGTTGAACGCACGATGGCTACACCAACTGACGTCAAGCTTGCACAGATATATCCGAATATTACCAAAACTTAGTGCTACTGAATCGTGAATAAAACGGATTTGAGAAAATATATTGCACGCTGTACTGATGTTTAGTATTAAGTAATTCTTCGGTTAAGACACAACGAGTTAAAACCCAAAAAGTTACAGCTTTCGTAACGTTTCGACCCTTTCGGAGCGCTCTTATCAAGTGATTTAATCAGAAAATTTTCACTTTAATTTTCGCTTCTTGTACTCATTGACTCTGGCAGAAACCTGTAGTTACGAAGTCTTACAACCCCTATCACGTTTGCAATAACCAAGAGTTAGAGTTGGTATATATTTCAGCGTTTTTCTTCTGTCACTACAATGACTTCAACACCGGTATCACACACTGTTTGGCAGATAAGGTGGTATACATTCAAGTCCGGATTCTCAATCACTTTGTTGACACCAATGTCACGTTCACGGGAAAGTAGTAGTTGTTGAGTTGTCTACCACAATTCGATGTATCGATATTTCATAATCATGGATCGCTGGAGCAGTCAATCGATTCCATGTTTCATTCGTAGTTGAAATGCTTTCAATTCGATGGTTACTTTGAAAAAGAAGGTTATCAAATCGGTCTGAATGTCTTTTTGTAATACCACTTAACCTGTCCAAAAAACATGATCAATGAATTAGTTAGGTAGTGAAAAGATTTGGTTTTGGTTTTCCCTACAACTGATATCATGAAATTTGGTTGTAAACAACCAAATTGAGTATAAGGGGTGCTTTTAAAAAACGTTACCGGGAAGAAATCTGATGAAATCCCAACACTCCATCAGACTGAATCCGAATTTTCAGGAGCCGAAAGTACGTTTTTAGACACTCCGAAGAAAAACGAATGAGGGATTCATGTTTTATTTTTGTACATCTTACAGACTTTCGCCAACCTAAAAGATCTTTTTTAGTCTTCCTAAATTTGTCAGTATCTTGAAAATCACCAAATTTTCTCCAAAGTTTCTCAATCAATGGAAAACCAGCATCAAGTTGTCCATAACCTGCAAGATGTCCAGGGATAAAAATGTATGTCCATTGTAGTACGTGTTCATTGTCAGGTTGGAACATTACCCTTGGATACTGCCATTTAAGCTATTGCCCATTAGGAAGAAAAGATAAAATATAGACTGAACAAATCCATAAAGAAGACACATAAATCTAATGACTACAGGAACACGGTCAACTTTGAATTACTATCACGTCTGGAGGCGTCTCCAACTGACAGTGCAAATTATTGCGCGGTTCACGACTTGGCAAATGGAACCTTACAAGCTTACTCAAAGAGGCGATAAAAACTTTCGTAGCTTGATGACTCATTGGATTCTTGAAAACGAAAAAAACGTTACCGAGTAGTACTCAGTGCGGTAGACACTTAAGTAAATCACATCATCAATAGCAATGGCAATACCTCAGTGATTCATACCGATGTTTGACTGGTACACAGGCACATGCAGTAAGCTGGCTGCAGTCTGAAAGGGGATTTTACTGTTGTTTGTCGGTTGACAATTACGAATAATCCGAACTATATGCCAACAGACCAAGTTGCTCTATCCGCCTACTGCAGAACAATAGGTGTAAACAGTAGCGGGTGAGCAGCAACCTTTAGAAAACGACAACGCGAGACAAGTACTAACAAAGACGTGAGCTCAGTTTTGGTGTCTGTCCTAGAATGATAGGTGGATTGGGGTAAATAGCTAAGTTGAACAACACGGTCTTTATGTGATACACTAATACTACTTCATTTAGAAAGTAGAAGAATTCCATATACAAACTGTGGGATACACAGCAGCAACGGTCGATCACTACCGTTAACAGGTCGTGACCGGATAAAAAAACAGGTCATCTAACCGTTTCTCATCTGGTGCGTTCATATCGCCTCAGAATTCAACGACGTTCGAGTGTTTAGTCAGCCTCAATAAGTCAAACAAACGTCTGAAATCTAGTTTGATTGTAACAACAATGCACCAGATATAAAATGAGTTCACGTGAATGACGCAGCGAAGGCCATATGTAAACGTTCCGCAAAGACAGAAATTTGGAGTACAAGAGTACATACAATGTCCACTTCAGGAGAACACGGTTCACAAAAGAGTTAAGAACAGGAGAGCCAGAAGTAGATGAGAAGGGATTAGCTGGCTTTGGAAACTCATAACCGGTATGTCTGATAGTTCCCAACGATGCATGATGAGAAAGAGGATCAAGTTAAAAGATGGAACGCAGAGTTTATAGCAAAAAGTGACCTGAAAAGTAAAAACGGGAGATGGAATTCATACGAGAGACGGCCAGAACAATGGATTCGAAAAGCTGACGTTACACAGAATACGTTTGCAGCAACCAAAAACGCGTTTTATTAGCCGTGTAAATAACCGTGAATCGGTACATAAGCAGTCAGTGATACAGGATAAGCTGCGTTACGGGAAATCTCTCTCTATACAATGAAAACATCAAAGTCAACCTCGTATTGTTTTACAAAAGGCTAAGCGATATGTGCATTAGGTGATTTGGTCATACTAGCTAAAATTGTCGTATGAATTCGTATCTCCTCAAAAATTATGTGACATTAGAATACTGTCATTCATCTTCCGTTACGAAACCACAGCCACCGTAGAAAAACTGCCTTGATGCGCAACCTGACAAATCAGAATTTCCGGTATGTGTGTATGGGACTAGTTTGGTGACAAACCTACCGAATGTTCCCAGACAGGAGACTTAGAACAAATTGGTCTGAATGAGATGCCGTCATATTAAACCAATAATCTAATTGTACAACGACTGGAAGCCGTCACATGGCAAATAGCAATGTAAACGTTGCATTGTACGTACAATCAGGCGTTCGCTGTCACATGATAAGTAAGACCACCATGTGGGATGGATATCGCCACCAAGTTGTTCAAAGTTAGCAATTGTGGTAGTGACAACCGTGGCTCGAATGCGCAATCACGGGACTGACAATCGGATCTCGTTACCACTGGGTCATCGCATCAACCTTTTTTTTCTACAGAAACCTATGACTCACCTACTAACGTTTAAACTTCACATGAGGAGGTAGACTTTTCATAAATAATGCGCCATTTTATGGGCCTAACAGATCTCATCAGGCTGTCTGACAGCCTTACCCGAAGAGGTTACGGTTCTAGTCAATCCAGTGCACCAATGTGATATCCAAGTTCGGCCACCGTGGCAAGGTTGTAGAAAGGTCACGCCAATTAGGGCATGTGGACATCATGCATACATGCGTTGCTCGGACAACTGACGCTGGATGAATCCCGGACAAATGAATTATAAAGGTCCTGACATTCAACAAGTTCGCCCGGACCAAGCGAACAATCAACTAAAGCCAAACCAGGATAAATGTCATATATCCGAAAGGCGAACATTCAGTATAGTTGCACAACTGCAGCGGTTGTTAATCTAGCCGAAAAGTCTACCAGATAGTGAAACGTGCGGTCGAAACCAACAAGCGTACACGGGTTGAATTTGAATTGTGTGACAGAGCGTGCTGCTGTGGTGGTTGTGCCGTTTTAGTTTATGTTTGCGTAAGTCGTATGCATGGCTTACTGGGCCTTTGGCTCATGCTTATTTGTGTTGTTTCTTCTTACAAGACTGTTGCTGGAGCCCCTACTTCGGAAGAACGCTGTCCGCCGGTGTTTCCACGTCGCCCTAAAGTTAGTTCGCGAGTGTGACGGACAAACAGACTAGAAACGGCCGGCTTGCATGTTACAGCAGATCCTACAAAATCATACTACGGTCAATTGAGAAACGTTCAAAATAGGGAATGCTTGAATTATTGTGCGATTCCGGATATGCAAACAGCGTATTGTTTTTGTCGTTGTAAAGAAGCAGAAACAAAGTAGAAAGACCCAAGAAAAGAGGATGGGTAGAATCAGAAAATATCCTCTCAACAAGTTAATCGCATGCAATATAACGACAACAGTCGGACGATGGATGAACACGTATAGTGAGTGACGTAGGCAAGACACACCTGGGTTGAAAAATAACTTGTAGAAAACGACATGTATAATCATTGGGTTTGAATGCACGTTAGGAACAGTTGATGATCCAGCTTGATTGGGACTGATTGTGTACAGTAGGCCGGATCTCCAATTTACAAGTGACAAAAATGCTCTGTCCATTCATTTCATTTCGATACGGAATTGTGGTTTTTACTTTTTACAGCCCTATATAGAATGATTTCTAGGCAATTAATACCACTTTTGTTATATGAAATAAAGCAGACCCAGTGCAGCTGTGACGGGAAAAAATGTCCATGTGGCATTCGCGAAAGAATCCGTTAATCAGGCCATTGATTAATGATGATGGTTTGCAAAATTGCTTTCTGTACAACAAGAATGATGCTCCAGAACAATCTACAGTCGTAGTAAACGAAAACCAGGTAAAGAGCAAGGTGAAAGCCAAGCTACCATCAGCACATCGACCGCTCGAGTTTAGTCTGAGAGTTTCATATGTGGTTGTTTATGGCCACTTTGGTGTGGTAAGCATGATAAGACACGTAATATCTTGTTAGACAAAACTGACTAAAGCCAAAGAACTTAAGATTGATTGAATAAAAGTGGCTATGTTGAAGGCATCGTGTTTTTAATGTCACTCCATCCGAAAGAGACAACTGCATGTGATACCACTTAGTAGTCACTTGTAGAACATTTCAAACAGACTTCTCCGCTAACTACTTTGACCATATGGCAAATAAACTTGTGGACAGAGCTGAAACGTTGCGTTCAGGTTGCCTCCCAGACTTGAGGACAATACTGGTTGCAACGTATGTTTGTATCATGCCATCTGAGCCATCCAATTTACCAAAAAACTGATGAATACGGCTGGATGTCAGGTGACCATTAAATGAAATCAAGTTTCTAAATTTAATACATATGGGCCAGAGATTCAGCAGACTTTTCTTTGCAGATTTATAAATACAGAAATCGTCACATTGGTTATGGATGAACTTCAAGGCGAATCGCAAGTTATTCCTATTACGTCCCAATACTTAAGGATGGTAACTAAAGCAAAAGTAAGCAACTGGGGAGCAGTGCATTAATTCAGCAAGCATTAATATCCACTGTTTGCAATAGGAACGTTGACTAAAAAGTTTTGGAAAAGGGCGTACTCTCACGAAAAATCAGACAATCTGTGAACTTTTCAGATCAGAAACAGCATTGTGCATTACCTGGAGACCATCTGACTTATCAACTGGTGAATCTCATCAACTGTAAGCCCAGTAACCGGAGTAGATCCAATTGAAATGATTGAATGGTCAGTTCGCATACCCGCCTGAGCAGCAGCACCATCAGGGGCAACAAAAGTGATTTGAGCAGTGACCGAAAGCGGATCTAGATAAAAAGCAAAGATGAAATGTTAAATTTCCAACGGGTGATCACCAACAGTGAGGTAACAAGCGTCAATACATGGACGTACATCTAAACATAGCCTAACTTAGGGCGCAAATTCTTTTGATAAATTATGCTCATAATAACTGCATCAGCAATAGGATGGAAAACACGGAATCAGACGTTAAGCCACACTTCGTTTTAACGCCTGCATGTTGAAAAGCAGGCTATAACTTCAGCTTCTGTAGTCATGCGACGCAACTCATCATGTGCAGACGGGAGGCCGTCAGGCTGCCCAAGCCCAACAACCCGGTTGTTTGTGTGCTGTATGTTTGAGTTCGGGCACAGGAGTTACAGTCATTAGATCCTAATACTTCTCATAAAACTCTGTTGACGATGGACTGGAATCAAATCATTCCAACAAATAATTTGCGTTAGCAGTAAGAAAGATGGAATTGTATATACCAGTATCACCACATGCCCAACAATAAAAAAACCAAGTGAGTTACAATCGTTGAGCTAAAAAGTGAACTTAAACAGTTTGAAACTGCCAATGCACAAAAAGTAACAAGAAGGTCACACTGCAACACACTCGGACGTTCAGAAAAATCTGAAGAAATAGACATGAAATAGAAAAAAGTTTTCACCAGGTAAGGGATGACTGAATAATTGTACGCTGGGGTGTGATCATACGGAAGCCCACGAGTAGATTTTAGTACAGGATCGAACAACTTGGAAAACGCGTGCATGCAATGTCGCTGCATCAAATAAAAGAGGACATGAGAAAATAATATAATCACCGAAGAATTATGCAAACGTTAACAAACCCTGAAATTAGGCTATGAGGGATAGAAAGTGAATTCGGCCGAACCACATGAAAAGTCAGCCTAAGTACGTGAAAGACAACTGCCTGAAAACGAACTCACGCAAAATACATAACTCCGCGTGCTGTTTCATGTACCACTGATAGCGACTGGTATTAAAAAGTGAAATAGAAACGCTTACAAACTTCGAAATAATTAGACGGGTTGAGATAACTTATCCGTTAGTTTAAAACGAATAAGCCGTATTGCGATAGCGTTGATGATAGGGGATACACAAAACTTTAGTGGCGTACTTGTGAAGGACAGTTCTACTTACTGAGGCCCTTTGCCAACGTAGGTGGAGAACAGAAAAAGTGGCACGATGGCACTTTCGAATGCACCAGAGTTCGTTGGCACGTGAGAGGACAACGTCGCTGAAGCGCGTGCGCGATATTCGATGGGTGGGGTAATCACCCAGTAAGTTAACCAGAAGCGATTGGGTACCGTAACTCTGTATTGGTTGACAAAACTGGTCGATTTAAGTCGTTGAAAATATTACTTTGGTCCAGGAGAAGTAGACAAGTGGCATTACACCTGTTTTTCTAGTTCTGACAGGACGAGGTGAGCAAAACGAGCAATAATATCCACTGTCGAGCTTGAATGTTGATGAAGGTCATTAGTGGCCATTTGGGCTGTCATTCCAGTGAGTACGTGTCTAGAACAGTTTCAATGCTGTAGAGGCGTCTGCTACTGGGAAGAGTTTGGAAGAACCTTCTTTAGGAGTTGGTTATCCATGCAGCCATCCAGCAGTCCGCAACTTTTTTTGAGTGTAAACAAGACAGCGACAGCTCTGAACAATACAGCTGCACAGGACTCGGCGAAAACTGAAGGTAACCCGAATGATTTGGCAGTGTACCTAATCTTAAGTTTTGACAGCTCAATACGGACTTCTTCAGCCAACGCGCATGGTAGTAGCCGTTGCGACCTGTGGACTCTGCCAAGCTTAGGTTCAAACAGACCAGAGGGAACTCGGTGAAGTACTGACAGAGTGTTGGTTCAGTAGCAAGTATACCTGTCTTCGCATAACTCAAAACTAATTGGTTACAGAAAAACCTTTTACAATGCACCGTCTTTTATTTTTTTAACCCGATTAGATACCTGTTACAGGTATACGACTGCACGCCACTTGCTGGGACAAATTGATGATTGCAATTATCGGCCAAAATTAGTCTCAACTCAGTGTGTGCAAATGTTCGTCCCTACCTTTAGTTCCACAAATCTGAATAGTACACCTAACGAACACAATTCTGTAAACAACCGTTGTTTTGTTTACTATATCGGTGAGTTTGCGTGTGCATGTACAACCGGCTAGAAATCAATACATTAATTACACCACCAGTAAACGCAGGTCAGGCCAAACGCCATTAGAAAGTGGCCCGTTCAACTGCCATGCGCTTTGGATTACTTGATGGCAATAGCCAACCGAGTCTGCCTGAAGTGGATTTTCAAGTAGGACAGTTTAAACGAACAAACAAAGGATCAACACATCATGGTACATTTGCTACAAATCAGGTACTGTGGCATAACAGTTAGGAATTATAAGACAGAAACATCTCAGGATACAATAAGCTTTAATACCAACCAATTCAAAGCGTTAAGCTGGTAATTAAATAAGGGGCTGACTGGAAAGTCTATGGGAATGCGACAGCTGCGATCAATTGTGGGTGATGTTCAACCTATACGAAAAACCAAAATCCCCTGCTACTCATCAGAAATAAGGAATGAACAAGTGAAATCCAAAATGAAGCAAGCTATTTTAGATACAAAAATTCGTATTTATCACTAGGCTAACAAAATGAAGAGGTAAACGTACGAAATTGTGGAAAATGTCTAACAATCTTTAAATTAATGAAATGCTGTCCAAGTGTATCCCAGATGGCCATCTCCAAATGCAACTTTGTTTCGTTCTTCGAATACCGCAATCCATCTGCAGACGTTCTTTCACCATTAAGGATGTCATTTTCAATGTAATCCACGTTTTTGGATAATCGAATGGGTTGTTTCATACTATTTAGGTAATGTTTGCGAATAAATGTATTGATTCTTAACCAGTAAATGGTCGGATAAGTAATAGTGATCTGAATCAATATAGTTTAACCAAATCTGTTCACGGACGCAATCAAACACCGTGATCAACAATAATGTCATTGGTTTCGAATCCAAATAATTTGTGGCTTGAGCCTACGCGCAGTCTCTTGACGCAGAGAGGTCAGTACCAGCCAACGATGAGTAACACGAAGCGGGCTAAGGTGCAAGCTCATAAAAAGCAGAAGAAAGGATTACAGAACTTCATGGATGGAATAAGCAATCGACTTAGAGCTAACTGGTTTATCTGGAAATTCCTAGAAGATATCCCATTTTATTCCAATCACCCTTGTCTGGTGTTTTCAGACCTGTGTAATTATATATACACATATGTATACGCATCTATTTGCATACACATATATACACAATACATATACCGAACGGTCCGATGTCAGTGCAATAACCTGCGACGTAGACGGTTCATCAATATTTAATCTACAAAGACGTCTGGAACACAGAGTGGAGCAATTTCAGTCACAATTTAACTGGCCTATTGCTTCAATCACTCCATCTTGTGGGGCCAATTATGCTCCACCGACCCAAGTACAGAAAATATCTTGGGAAGTTTTTCTGACCCGGGTGAGCCCACAGTCACCCCCATAGCTAAGAAAGGCCCTCCCAACATTTTCACCGAGGATTTATCTTCGTTTCAGTTGCACCTAGGCTTTTGGTGTTCGTTCTGCCCCGTAGGTCGCCTGAAAAATATGGAGAGTAAGGTAACAAAGAGCAAGCAAGGTTCCGCAAAGAGCACAAGTGACTAAATCAGAATTTCACCCTTCGACCATTTCTCAAACATCACCACGCCTGTCAACAATAGTTGAAATCCTGTACAACAAAATATGATTAGATTCTACTGAGAGAACTATACTCTGGGGTTGACCGTTAAGGAACAGAGTATCTGAGAGACATGTGTCTGGTCTCAAATGGAACGCAGAAGGCAACCGTGTCGCCTCACGAAAGCGTCGCCGGAGTTCTAGTCCCGGCAGTGGCAAGGATATGCACTACTGATGAGCTCTAATTGGAGAGAAACACAAGTCCAATGCTTCTTTTCGTACGGGGCCGACTGGAAAGCCTATGGGAATGCGACGGCTGCGATCAATTGTGGGCGATGTTTAACCTATATGAAAACCAAAATCCCCTTCTACTCATCAGCAATATATATATATATATATATATATATATATATATATAATTGTACATCAGTTTGTTGTCAGGTGTCTTAAGACCTTAAAACAAAACCACGCTTGAGAGAAAATAGGCAGTATGTATATATTTCGTTCTATGGGTCCAAACTAAGAAGCACCTAACAGGATTTAATAAGAACCAGCCATCCCAAAGTTTTTTTTTAACGGATATAACAGTCCAGCAAATGAGAAAGGTAAATCAAAGGGCAGGATCTAACAACTCAATTTGTTGCACCTCATCATTTAAACATGGGAGAAATTATTGATGGCCCGTTTTCGAAGTCACCCAACAAACGGGCAACATAGGAAACGAATATGAATGACTACGAACAAGGCGATGATAAATAGGTCAAATAGCGAATAGTCAATAAAACAAAGTGTTGAAGGTATTATTTTAATTGAAACTGGATTTAACGACATGATTAAAAGTGGATATCAAAATGAGATTATATAAAGAGGGTACCCACAGCTCCGTAACCTGGTGCAAAAAAACACATCACAAGTACAGTGCTATCAAAAAAATGTTCAATTTTAACAGTCCTCACCGCAATCAATAATCGTTCCAGCAATGCTTGCAATTCATCAGAGGATTAAGAAGTTCCTATTGACGTCAATGTTATGATACCTGTTTGAAATTATCGAGTAAGATACTGATCAATTTTCTGTCCGTCACGAGACTGGACCTTGACGCGGTGTGACGACTTGCGCATCTCAATGACCTGTTGGGCTAAACTGGACGGTGTGGCCACCACACCGATAGAGTCACTCATGCTAAGCAGGCCAATAGGTAGAGGTCTGACAAACCAGTCTACTGGTCCTCCAGGTTGGGGGTTGGAAGAAGGTTGGCATCTTTTTCTGAAAAATGTACCAGTTCTGGTACACTGCCACCGCCTCGCGGTCTAGGCTTTTGAGCGAAAG
>JTDE01000119.1:12231-23749 GCA_014338405.1 Paragonimus skrjabini miyazakii | reverse complement strand
CGTGACCCAACTATCGCAAGCTGTGTACCGTGATAAGTTGACCAATTGATCGTGCATCCTGAGCGTTCCGGAATACGTGCCGGCGAACTGCCATATTTCTCACGCGATCAATCCACTTAATATGGACCAACTGACGGAGACAACGATGGTCAAACACAGAGAGCCTGTTGATATCTTCGGTGTGAACAGGCCACGTTTCCGAACTATAAAGTAAAATGGAACGCACACAAGCATTATATACTCTTTCCTTCAGCGTCAACCGGACGTATTGTTGACGCCACAGATAATGCAGTTTAGCAAATGCAACTCGTGCCTTTACAATCCTCGCTGATATCTCATCAGCACTATTACAGGCTGACGAAATAGTACTACCCAAGTATGTGAAACTGTCCACCGTCTCAAGCGGATTACCTGCAAGGAAGAAGGTAGGAGTTGAAGTGCCCCAGTCTTGGAGCAACACTCTGCACTTTGAAGGTGCAAAGCGCATTCCATACAAACCAGCCGGGTCACTCATCTTGTCCAGCATGGTCTGCATGTTTTCGGCAGAAGGGCTAAGTAAGACAATGTCGTCCGTATAATCCAGATTGGTCAACCTAGCGCCAGGAAGAAGTTCAACACCACGTTCACTAAATTCCATAAGCGCACCCTCCATAATGTCGTCCATGACAAAATTGAACAGGAAGGGGGAAATCGGACACCCCTGACGAACACCACTAGAAGTGATGAACGCCTGAGACAGCTTTTATGCTCGTACGATGATAAGCCTATGCTGTCCGTTGTTTAGAGTACAACGTTAGATTTAACAAAAAGATTTTGGATACTTCAAAGCAAAATTACACTTAATCATATGGTAGTTTAAAATGTTATTTACCCAAAGTGAAGCAAACCCTCAAACCCATGATTAACAGGGGCCGGAGATTATATGTAACTGGAAACGGTCGACAGTTTTATCACAAGAAGCTGGTCAGGAGTTGACATTACTTGCGTGCACTCCCAAAAATAGACAAATATGAAAACAAGTTTTAGCCGTTTTGGACTTAATTGGATCCAAAAGGGAGGAGCGGACAAATCGAGATAAATTTAGCAGTAAACTGAGTAGGATTGGTAGTCACAAATAAAGCATTGTAGTACTTTCAAAGTATTGCGAACTACACACGGCTAAAAATACAACTGCACCGAACTCATTGGTGAGGTGCTCAAAAATTCCCAATGTCCTTCAGACGTCCAATTTTTCAGTGGAATAATGTACCATTGACAAAGCAAACTCTCTGGAGAAACGTACCCGCAACGAGAAGAAACAGGAAAGTGAATGATACATGTCGAACATATGAGTAAACGAAAGAAAAGGATGATAAAGACCATCCTAGTGAACGGACTCTTTCCCGCAACACTTTTATATCGTTAGTATATTGCAACTAGACCACCTGTGGTTGGCACGAAACCTGAAGTAAGGGCAATGATATTACAAACAGATGTTCAAAAGAATTGTACAAGTGTAAGTACGAAACCGAGCGCTAATTCAAGCCCAGAGAACAAGCGAAACTAGTAGAAAGGAAGTAAACAAAAGCCGCAATAGACGTATTGAAAAATCGATAACTATAGCAATAATAAGGACAAAAGTAATTTCATCAGTTTTATACTGCATGCGATTTTGAAATCCTTGTAGCCTGTTAATATTTACATTACTTTTGGGGGAGAATGTGCATAATGACTGAGGACGACTAAAACTACAAACAAAACACTCCTTTTTTTGATATTGGTATGTTCGCCGAGCTTGGCATTTAGGTTGCAAACGTTCCATCACCAAACGAGGTGACATCATCAGTGCGTAAGTGTCTTAGCTTATAGTTTTTGGGTTTTGAGCTCAAAAAAACATACGCTGAAACACTTACGCACTGATGATGTCACCTCGTTTGGTGATGAAACGTTTGCAACCTAAATGCCAAGCTCGGCGAACATACCAATACCAAAACCATCAACCCGAGCTACGAACAGTACCACCACTGTTCACAATTATAGGAAAAACACTCCCTTCACCAACTATAGCTTTCAACAGCATCGACAATAAAGAAACAATGCCGCAATGACAGTGCTTGTTGAAAACAAACAGTCAGCAACCATCACCCATACGGGGCGGTTAAGCTACTCAAGCGTAGAGCACAGCAGGGTTATACACACCGCTCGCCACGCAAGGGACAGAAGTGGCTGGGATCAGCCAAAAGCAACTGATTTCCAATTAAGCGTAAAGAGATCATTTTCTCACACTACCAGTGGCTGTGACACAGCTCTCGGGGAAAGTAATACTTCAACTAAATCTAGAACCTCACCACAGTATGAAACTAAACGTAGGCGCCAGCATCGTGCAAAAGAACATATCATATCGTCGTGCACCGATTGTCATATCTGGCGTATAGATGTCTCGTACCACTTAACGAGTTTCCCACACGTCCATAGCGCTGATGACGGGAAAGGATCAGAAGTTAAAGTCCTTTATTTCACATACTCCCTTTGATTATCAAATGTGACAATTTTAAACACATGCTTATTCGTCGATCGCGCCTTTAGATCAACTATAAAAACACGGATTCATTAGAGAAGACCCAATTGTGAAAAGTCAGCGCTTCGGCTGGATTCCAATCACCGACAGAAACAGCATGCACAAACGCGAGAGGCGCCCTACTAGCTGAGCTACGAAGCTACGTCAGGGACTCGGAAATTTCACATTTTTGACTCGGTTACTCACCCGTACCCCTGTCTCATATGGAATCCACCAAATAATCCGGGGGATTCTTACATATTTGCATGACCTCCTCACTGACTTCCGAACCTTCCGTTTCATGATTTGGTCAGCACAATGGTGCTTGTTTACTCTTTTCTCATAAAAGATGTTACATACAAACTACATAACATTTACGTGGTTAACGCACTTTTATTTCTCCCACTGTAACTAAGACCGATAGGGCAATCCTAAAAGTTGAAATACCCCATATAAATCAACCATTTTTGGTGTATATAGATTTAACGGAAAGTGAGGTTATATTCATCTCAATGTTTGTCACTTGAAAGATTATAGTCATTTTACAGGAAGCATGTGAACGTAATCTGAAGGACCACTATGTACAGTATTGTCAAGAACATAACCACAAAACGATGGATCAACCAGTGACACCTTCAGTTGTGGCTGAAGGTAACCCATCAGGTGGAAGCTCATGCAATGAACAACGACTGTGTAGTCACTCTACTGACCCTGGCTTTAACTACGTACTTCCGCTTGCATACTCTATACGTGTACTTCTATGTTTGTTTGCTTATTCACTCATCCATGACCCCAACCAGAAGGTATCGGGGTTCGGGCAGCAGCTCACCGATATGAATTCTGTGTTAACTCCTTCAGTTGTGCTATTGTTGTGTTATTGTACGTAGCGAGTGCTTGCAAGTTCCTGACGCACAGCTTTATTATTAGGCTTCAAGACTGTACTTGAGCACTCCGTGGTTATTCAAAGTACCAATATCTCCCGGTCAGGCTCATGGCTATTAACATGATAATGGTGATGATGATGATGAAAGTACTTGAACGTTTGACAAACTTTTTGACTGGTTTACCCAAAAAGTGTTGCTAAACAGGGGTCAGTCCGTCTCATGCTTTTCGTAGACCAAATATTTTTTTAACGAAATAAACACATGATTTTGGGTTAGGATGTACGCAACATCGGCATAAAAGATAGTTAAGGTGATTGGGGCCGGCAATCTGCGAACGACTTAATCAGAGATGAGTACAGCAATATAAGCTTGTCAAGGACAAAACACGCGAGTAGAAAAAGCCGACAAAATACGTCAAGGAAATGTTCATCATATTCCGGGAATCTCATGCAATCAATTTTTGGAACTTTTAGAATTGTACCGTAAACAAGTTAGTGGTATTCCCACGTTGCCACAATACTGCGATAACACTGAGGGACAAAACCTGAACTGGACTAATTAAAAATGACACCGTTTATGAGGTGCAATTTTCAGTTAATTTCATGTAGTTTGTAAACAGTTCAGCTGAAGCAAGCATCACCAAATCCAGTTTGTTCTACCTGTTTGTTATTGTCCGTCTTCCGATCTTTCATAGGCACGTTAAGAAACTTAACGATTCATTGTGTGGTTACGTAAACGTTGGGGTACGGTTGTACAGTCGTGTTATAGGCCACTGAAACTCATTAACGACAGAGATAGTGATTGCGTCGACCGAATGAGAGCTTGGGTCCCGACTTGATGCACCAATTCACGGTCTACAGATCATAAATAAAGTGTCTTTTTGTCTGTCTTGTATTCCATTTTTTAAGGCTGCTGGGAAACTTCTTATTTTTATTAAAATCCCTTGTCCATGCCTGTCGTCCATTGTTTTTTAAAATCACATTCGAAATTACACACTTTAACAAACCATTTTGTATTCACATGCCAGGTACATTCGGACTGATAATACGGACTATATGAGGTAGATTGACATAGGTGTGTTATCTTAGCTTGCCTGGTCTCCAAAGAATCATAAATTGCCTTCATTTCAATGTGTCGTTCTTACAAGAACAACCATATGATCCACCTTTAACATCCTTAGCCCGAATGGAATCTCTAAGGGAATGCAATACACATGGAATGCACCCAAATGGATTACACTGTAAAGTAACTTATAATGCGCTACAGTGGAATATGTATTAATCATGGCAGTAAAATTACTGACGAGGACAATCAAACAGGATAAATACATGTCCTAATTAAAACACCTGACGGAGAGGGAGATAGGGTGGTTGTATTTACTACTAAGATAAATGGATACAATAGGTAGGGGAAGTCACCAATGCGGTAGTAATGTTTTACGTGCTTTGGATGTACGCTGTATGATGTAGGTATAACGCACGGAGTTCACGGCGGGGTTCAATGGTCGTTTAATGTATTCACCCAACGAAAGTTTGTATTACGTAGGTCGGCGAAAAGTGAATAACTGCTTCACACGTTAGGACAGTGTAGGCTTAAATCAAGTGGTCAACAGTAAGATTCATTATGCTTCTAATGGACTTATTCAGGAGATATGTGCATTGCTCGTAGATCAAAGACATAATGGCTTCACTTGTCCTCTCCTCATCAACACCTAAGAAACTCCTCAATAATATGAAATGCAAGCAGGTTTATTAAAAAATACTTCGTGGTTTAAAAAAAAACGCATCAGATGAATGAACCACATTCGAATAATGGGATACGAAGCATATTTAAGGCAAGGTAAATAAATCATTGGGCCGTTATAGTCTATAAACACTTAATTTGTGGTTGCAGACTAACAGCTGGTACTACTCGATGTATGTATGCTACTATGCTTATATACCCCAACTACCTGACCTTTTCTGCTATCTTAGCGTGATGGTCAGGCTTGTGTGTTATTTTTATCCGGCGGGCTCTGCTAACTAGGACAGCAGTTCTTTTAGGTTCAACCGTGCCAGATTTATCAAAGAGGAGCAGCCAAACAAAAGTTGTAGACGTTGTCAGTGTGTTGTGTTTTTGGTTCGGATGGATGTTTATTCTTGCCTGATCTGGTTTTGTGTGTGTGACTTGCTTATCTCTGAAATGATATTATTGACTTCATAAATGTGTGGCTGCCGAGCCCCTGCGTAACTATTGCAATTTGATCGTTGATGGTGGTCGATTTTGTTGCGTTTGTGTGTATCTATGTGTGTGATCCGCTGCCTTGCGATACAGACTTTTGAGCCAAAGGCTTTGGCTGGGGGCCCCAATTGTTCTCTAAGCGTCCCAGCAGTATCCAGAGCTCATATAAACCACGATATCACAACACACCAAATAACATACCGCATCGGCTGTCGCACAGGATAAACCGGGTTGCCCCATCTGTCAATTACGGCAGGGTGAATAAGTGAAAATATGCTACTGCCAAACCATCGCCCTACCCTAATGACCCTCCCAGCACGAATCCTAGAGCAGACAATGCTCACTGAAGTTTCAGTAACACGAAAACCAACCTGAAACACGCCCGAGGACGCGAGATGCTCCCCGTTAGGAAATGGGATGTGCGCATGCTGTTGGGTCGGTGCGGCACCACAGAACGGCTAGAACGCACTGATCGCGATTCAACTGGGCAGTTATGGCATCGACAAAGCAGTATTGAGTAAAACAAGGCTTGCAAACCAAAGTAAGCTCCGGGAACCAGGTGCTTGGCATACCTTCTACTGGGTAGGTTACTCGGTAGACTGTACTGGGGAGCACCGTGTTTGTTTTGCAGTCGCTGATCAAAACAATGCCTTGAGGATAGACTAGCCGTACGACACCAGCCCTGGAATTCCGTCTATACGTCTGCGACTGAATCGAGGCAATTGTGCCACACCTGTTAGTTTTATGGTCCAACTGTGTCACACTGATAATACAAAGAACCAATTATATGATCGGCTGCCTGCCACAGTCTGGTCGGCACCGATGAGTGACCGGCTGTTTGTTCTGGGTAACTTGAACGCTCGAGCTGGGCGCGACTCCGTAGCCTGGCCGGAAGTCCTCGGATCCTACGCCATTGATACAGTCAATGGAAACGATGATCGTCTGCTCCATCTGTGTGATAGTCACAGGCTGGTTATCACAAGCACCTGAAAAAAGCTGGATACGAACGACATCACGACATGAACTCACTCCTGGAGCGGCCATCACCATTTGCTTGACTATGTAATTGTGCGGTAACGCGATATTCGTGAAGTGATTATCACACGAGGGTAGCACCAGACTAAATGTAGCACGGATCATAGGCTAGTCAGGACCAAACTGTTTGTTCGTGTGTGCAAGCTTGTTTATTATAGATTCTCCGGACAACGGCAGAAATTGAATGTCGATTGACTGGAGAACTCCGAGGCTAGGACTGCTTTTCAACGTGCAGCTGCCGCTTGTCTGAAAGATGTTCCTGTATCCACTACCTCCGAGGGAATGTAACAACTGAAGGAACAGACCGCGGTGGAAGCCACCGAGATGATCCGTGTCGAACGCCAGAGAGGTCCGGACTGGTTCGATGACAACAACGCAGCTATGTCCAATAGGTACAAGATAGGAATACAGCGTGTGTCGCTTCCACGATGAAGACAAGAGAGCGACATCCCAGAGTAGTCGAACGTGTTCGTAGAATCAAGAACGACTGATGGAGGAAGCAAGGTGAGTGGATACAGAGCTACGTCGATCACAGACAGCACGAGGAATTATACGATTCGCTTACGGCGATTTATGGTCCATCCATCCAGTCTACCAAAACAGTGATGGACGTAGAAACCGGCTCTTCGTGTGCCCAGCCAGAGTACATCATAAGAGTCTGACGCACACCTTGATAGCATACCAAGACGTCCTGCTACATTTGATTGGATGACAGTGAACAGCCTCCTGCAAAAAGCCGTTAAATTTCCACTTGCTCTCATCCCGGATTTGCCAGAGGTGAAAAGAGGAACTAGGCAACTGCGTACAAGAAAGGCTGCAGGCGAGGATGAATTGCCAGGTAAAATTCTGAAGAATGGCAGACCGGCGCTAGGACTTGCTTTGCTCCAGTTGACTCACTCCATCCTGGAACAAAAAGTAATGCCACAAGAGTTCAAGGATGCCCCAATCGTACCTTTGTTTAAAGGTAAAGATAGTAAACAATGCGCCGACAGCTATCGAAACACTAGTCTGTTGAGGTGCGTCGGCAAGATGCTTGTAAGAATCCTTCTGAGCCGATCGAATGCAAACGTCTTGCAGGCCAGTGTTCCTGAGATGCAGTGTGGACTACATGTGAGTCGAAGCACGATCGACCTGATGCTTACTGCTCGACAACTTCAAAAATGTTGAGAACGCAACCAGTGCCCGTATGCCCTCTTCGTGGACATCACCAAGGCCTTCGATTCCGTGAGCCGCAAGGCGTTGTGGACCACGCTTGGTAAGTTTGGACGTCTAAGTAAGTCTCGTCAGTTTGATCAGAATATTGCATGTGGGCATGAAGGCGAAGGTACAATGGTGTGGATCGACCTGTGGTGATTTTGACATTGTAACTGGTGTGAAGCATGGTTGTGTGGTAGCCCAGGCCCTATTTAGTGTATATTTGACTGGCATGCTAACAGTTGCTCTTCAAGACTCGGTGAAGGATGACAGTGAGGTTGAGTGCCGCACGGATGGATGGCTATTAAATATTTGACGTTTTGGCGCCCAAGCCGGCTACATACCTCAATGATGCGCATGATTCTGTTCGCAGATGACAATGCATTGTTGGCACACAGTAAAGAAGAACTGCAACGCCTGGCAACGACGTTTGCGTCCGCGGCATCCAAGTTTGGATTGGATATCAACACACGTAAGACACTTTCTTTCTTTCAGCCTTCTCCGGGTGGATGTGCTATTTGTACATCCTCACCCCAAATACGAGTTAATGGAGCCGTTGTTGGCAGCTGCGCGAATGTTTGCTACTTTGGTTGCAATCTGTCCACCGATCTGTCCGTGGGTCGCGAGTTAAAAGCTCGAATGGCAAATGCTAGTACGGTTTTCGGACGTCTTGAAAGACGTGTTTGGAAGAACTACGGCCTGAAGTCGAGCACTAAGCTTTTTGTCCACCGCTCAATGGTGCTGTCTATACTGCTGTGCGGCAGTGAAACTTAGACGTTGTATTCGCGGAATGTGTGCTATCTGAGCCCTTTCCATTGGCAATGTCTACGATGCATCTTTAGTGTTCGGTAGTCAGACATGTTTCCGAACACTGAGGTACTGCGACGGGCGTATATGGACGGGATGGAAGCCATGCAAGCGCTTAACCAGCTTCGCTGGCTATGTCACGTGTGCACAATGAGTGATAACCGGATTTAAAAGTGGCTGCTGTACAGTCAACTGAAATCAGGCAAGGGAAATCCTGTTAGGCAAGATATGAGATACAAGGATGTTATCCAAGTAAGTCTTTCCCGTTGTAATTTAGATGCGCGTTGATTTTAGATGTTAAAAAACTTGACGTCAAGCCGAACGGTCTGGAGAAATATGGTCAGAACGGACGTCCGCAAGTTCAATGAACAATTACTGTGCGACCAAGAACGCGAACGAACCATCGGTTTCAAAGGTCGTGGCGACATGACTATATGGCACTGCGATGTGTGGCCGTGAATGCGCTGGTTGCCTCCAATGAATAGACGATCACCGTACTCATAGTACACCGTGAGTGAAGAGACACCGAGTACGTTAAGCTCAAGTAGGTTATATCAGTTATATCCGTTATACCTATCTTCTTCCTGTTTGCATCAACCAACGACCACCGTCGTTTCTTAACTGATCGCTATTCTTTTCAAAAAACTGGGGGTCTGTGGTTTTCTACCTTTCCGTTTTCCAGCTTTGTTGGTGTAGTGTGTGGTAAATTTTTTGTCCGCTTTTTTTAGACCAACCTTAACTTTTGTTTTTCCTCTTTAGAGTGCATTAACATGTAGTGCTATATCGAGCCACATGCGTGAGTGGAACTAAAAGTGGTGCAGCACAAGCCACTTGTAGTGATGGTTAAGTGTAAGCGTCCTTTGGTCCGGGTCACTGTGACAGGCTAATCCGAAAGGGATGCCGCAAACCATACTCCGACCATGTGATCACAGCCAACATCCATTACAACCCCTAGCACTCCTCCATAACATGTAATCTAAGATCGACTAACGAAAATGCACTTCGCGGCTTCGAAAAACGTCATCACAAGACTGAATTACGGCTACATATGACAAGATACAACGAATAGCTAAGCTACAAAGACTGACTAAGATCGTTGGGTTATTTTCTGTTCAAATGACGGAGGGTAAACGGGGACCTCATACAAGTGTACAAAATTACCCACCGCACTGTCACGTCATCTAGCGTGTTTGTTTTTGATGACACAGGACGAGGTTTGAAGAATCATGGATTCACAATTGAGAAAATGAGATCAAGAGTGACTGTTCGGTTAAACTTTTTCATCAACCGGGTAGTCAACCTGTGGAATAAATTGCCCGCCAAGATTGTAGGGGCTTCGGGCGTAGATGTATTTAGAAGAAAGCTAGGCATATGTTAGAACAACCCTTTTCTTGACTTGTGCTGGTTTGAAGTACGACGCTGGCTTTGCCCTTTAGGGGAACTAGGATATGTATAATTTATTTTTCACTTATTCCCCCAGATCACTATAGTGATTGCAATGCTTTAGCAGAAAACAGTGTGGTCAATCTCCGGATCACACCAATCAAGCATTAGGATGAAAACAGGCAATAGTCATCATCAATACCTGAATTTAAAATTGAAACCACATAAATGACTCATAATTATGAGTATTAACAGTATTAACAGTATTAATACTGTTGCAGCGGACATTTAAAACGGATGAAATTGTAAGTAGATTCATCTCTCCCGTGCATGTTACTGAAATCACACATAACGACCATGTGATTAAAGCGAAGTTAAATCGGCTTTAAATCATAATTGTGATTTACACACAAAGCTGAACATAATAAAACTAACCTGGCTTGGCCACGGAAAAACCTGCTTCTCCCGGGGCGTTAACAGGTATTGCAATCCGGCTGATCATGAAAATCTTTAATCTTATTAGGAATTATCCACTGATAAAAATAGGCAGCACAAATCAGTAGGAAAAAGATCGTGTCTTTGCATGCGACTTGTCTCTGACACAGACATTTATCCATTGTATAACGACCGGTCGATTTATAACAAAATGTCTCGAAACAGCAGTAAAACCCTAATAAAATGGTAAGGAATAAAAACAACACAAGAGTGTTGCGTGTAGCGAAAAACTGCTAAAAAAGTTAGAGTTCATGGGCTTTTGAAAAATGCTCCAAACCATGATGCATTTTAAAGGATTCAAACGAAGATTATTCCATTCGCACTATCGAGAAACAAATAACATCATTCAATCGATATGCAACACCTACACTAACTTTTAGATATTACGTTCAAAAGTATTTATTCAGCTTGAATGCAGTGAAGTAATAAAATTTGTTTCGTCAATAATGGATAGGTGGAAATACAATGCATTTTAGTTCAGTCCAGTTGAGTTTCCCACATCTGACATCAGTGAGCTTGTTCAGGCTTTGTGACTTACTCTGTATATCGAATAACCGTTGAGTAAGAAGAAAATAATAACGGCAAATGGAGATGAAATCTTGGCCAAATTAAATCTACCGTCAGTGGACCACTGAATTGGTAATGGAGGTGGGGAGCAACAGCTTTTGAATGTTTTAAAATTACGTAGAAAAGCGCGCTAACGCCGACACACACAAAAAACAGATGCATCCTCTGATCTAAAGCAGAAAATGATGTCCAGGGCGAGCTTTGAAATTGGAAACAGAGTTGGCAGAAATTACATGCTTTGGAAGAGCGTTCCAACTCTTACAGACGTGCGAGGGGGAAGCTGGATCTACACTCTACTTGGCTATGCTGTATCTCAAGTTTAAGAGGGCGACCCCCCAGACCGCTCGTTTTGGCCACAGTAAGCACTAGTTTGTACGGATTTTCAGGCGTTTTGTCA
>JTDE01000118.1:254596-274967 GCA_014338405.1 Paragonimus skrjabini miyazakii | reverse complement strand
TTGCATCGTTATAAGTCCTGAATACAGCAGCTATTAGACGTTTCCTCGTCATTGTTGAAACGGGAGTTCTGAACACACCTTCCTCTTCGATGCTTTCGCCACTTCCACAGGTGGAATGACGGTTCTGCTGTACTTTCTAATAAATCACAAGGTTTACTCTTTGACATACAGAGTGTGTGTCAGCAAACCTAACTTTAGGTATAGGTCGTCTTCTGTGCTAATCCTCCGTGCTCTGTGGAAACGCGTCCTGATTAGAGTTCTCCTAAGCTGCGCCGGACAGAAGCTTTTGAAATGCGTGTATTATCCTGTCCGAGTAGGCTTCTTGTAGACGAATCTTCTTATCGTGACATGTGATCTTCAAGTGACTAAAATGTCTAGGTGCGGAAGGCAGTCATTCGTTTCGTACTCTCTCGTCAGTTTCAAGTTCGCATAAGCTTGATTTAACTTTGAGAATAACGTATTTGATTCACTCTAGCTCTCAAAGATTGCTAGAACGTCGTCTACATAGCGTCTGTACAACACTGATATTAACAGGCTTTCGCATAATGTAGCTTCTACTTTGGCCATGAAGAAATCTGCTAGAAGTGGACACAGCGGACTACCCATTGCAACCCTGTCCATTTGTCCGGAACCATACGTCTGGAAGTTGAACATTACATTATGCGTAATTAAAAGTAATATTGATTTCGGTTCAATCAGCAGGTTGGGAACGGAGTACTGCTGCTAACAATAAACTCGCAAATGCTATCAACTATTTCCTGGGGCGGAATGTTGGTAAACAAGGACGTCACGTCAGGTTAACACATCGGATATTTAAACCATCTATACAATTAACACTTTGGAAACTGTCCTTCGGATTGTACTTACTGTATGGTCTTATGACTGGTTCCAGCAAATCAGCTAACCAACGGGCTAATTTGTGCTGCAGTGCTTTACACAGGGGCATAATGGGCGGAAGTGGGACATTGAGTTTGTGGGCTTTGATCAGTCCGTACATATACGGTGTGCGTGTACCCATTGGTTTTATCAGGTTGTATTAATCGACAGAGAATACGCCGGTTTGTCCATCAACACAACCGCTAAACCTTTGTCCGGACCTAATACCAACAAGTTCTCATTCTGTCTTATTTTTTTTGGGCCTTGGAAGTGTGCCGGTTTTAGTAAGTTGTGGCGCTTCTGTTTGTAATTCTGATGTTGGTAGGAGACATCCACCAGTTTTACTTTCAGGCAGTTTTGATATTCTTCAGACGTTGGCGAATGTTGCTGAAGCTGATCGTAAGGATTTTCAAACTAGGCGAGTAATCACAATTCTTTAATTTTCTTTGTGATATAGGGCTTCAATTTGAGTACGCGGTAGTGTTTTTGATGAGAGGTTGATTACACACTCATCCAAATCTTCAGGAAATGATTACGTATTTGTAAGCTGACAAAAGGAGTTATCAAGCGATTTTGTCACATTCGCTTAAGCGCGTTGCATAACTGCACTACAAAATTCGTTTACTTCATTCGACATACAGTTGCTAGGTTATTCACAATAGGTTACAGCTTTCCGTGCATCTTTTTGAGCGATTCCAACTTTCTTTGACGCAGCCTGAGATGGGATTGGTAATCCGCCTGAGGTTAGAGCTGTTTGACTGCAGCTTACATGACGAGAATATTTTGATAAACTCGCACGGAGACTGACACTTGGACAAGCATGTTTTGTAAAACTGAATACGTCGTCATTCGGTGACCAACTTGCACTTGAGACGGAGGAGGTTTCCATGATTGCTGGTACTATCTTTCGGGAATCTTCTGTGGAGAAATTTGAAACAGTTTGTTCCCCTGATGAACTTGAATAAGACTGAGAAAACGCAATTCTTATGATGTTCTCCGGAGTAACATTTCGTATGGAACAGGCAGATGCATTGTGTTCGCAGTTAGATTGCTGTACCTAATTTACAGATTAGTTTGTTTCCTCTCCCAATTAAACGAACTAAACTGGTTTAGTTTGGATATAAAGACTAAGTGAGTCGTCATTCAATCTTGTGTTCTAGATAATTTGTCAGCCTAGTTAGTATATCCCGTTTAACGAGTGAGTTCACAGCGAGGAATGTTGGTCACCTTGCACAGCTGTAACATTTTTCTGTGCAAGTTCAAAGCGTGTAATAAATCACATAATACACAGATTACAAACACGACATATACTACAGTAAGTTTAGGGAAGAGCTGGCAAAACAATACCCTTCGAATACATAATAAAACATCACCGCCACAACGTAACCTAATATATTTTGAGACTAATATTTTTCTGATTTGGTTGTTGTCATCTCGATTTGGACTAGCAAGTTTACATTTAATTTTTTGCAAAAAAATTCTACCAATTTATTTTCCGTTTCATCGTTCAGAAACCCTCTCTAGGAGTTTATCAATCATTTTGGTTGAAGGTAAAAAATATTTTTGATTGACACTATACCATTACAATTAGAACTAAAGTTCATGTCCAATGCTTTTTTAAGTCAAATAGTTGTGTTAGTTCAATGTTTCATAGAGACAAAATACGAAAGTTTCTAATTTATGGATTCCTCATGCAGAAATTTAAAAAATTTTCAAAGATTATTGATGTACACAAAAAATATTGTCCTGGCAGATTGCTAATGGAAATCACTAATTATCATTTGCGTTGTATGCCAATTTGTGAATTTGTCTTCCGTGCTGGCTTCTGGCGACGTTAAGATAGTACGACTACAAAACTTACTTCTTTTGGTTTTTATAGACTTTTTTTAAATTTTTGTTTCTGTTAATATAATAACTATTGCGGACGGTTACTGATTGCAGATTACTGTCGTCCACGATCAAATGTTTGGTAAAAAATACTAACGTTTTTATTGCGATTTATTTTTTAAAATTTGTTCTCAAGAATTCGACCAACAGAAGCTTTTTTGAAAACTGGATAAATAATAACTGGCCTTTCAATTCTTCCCATGTCCTGAGATTGTAGTTTGCAGTGTAATTGAACGATCGTATCAGTTTAGTAGAGGTCGGTGCGCAAAAGTTAAAACTTCACTATAAATTAGCACCAATACTTTAGAATGCAAAATTGAAGTGATATTGTTAGCTGTCACGTTCGATATACGTATATTATAAAGCAGTGTGCATAACGGACGACCTTCTAGTTGCGACAGTTATAACCGGATAGGCAACTGTCTTTTATTGCACTTTTGTTCTCAATAAAAGCTCCCTAAATTACACTTATTGATCATACGGACTTCATCCATGTTAATATTTTGACTTCCTGGGTGGTTCATTAGTCGATTTGTTTATCACGACAATCTAGTACATCCTAAGGTCAGAAAATGACAATGTCACAAGATATACGGTGCACCTGGATCCATTAATAATCAATCATCTTATTTTTCTATCATCCACATATTAAGACAGTGTTTGGATACTGTTTCCATACATGCACCGCAAATGTGAAATCTCTCTTGCGATTAGCTCGCCCTGAGAACAAGAGTTAGTCCAAAGCCACTATGGAGAAAGCGAAGTTATCAAACTGTTTCCGCAGCTATGCAGTAAGCCGCACGTTTGTCTTTTACCATCGCACACACTTCAATATGGATGAGCTAACGTTAAAGCTGGCTGTTAACGACGCCAGATAACGCACATAACCATTGGAGGCTGGTCTTGAAATTTTGCCAGAAATGTTAGATGGTCTGAAAAACTGATATCATATCTTTGTGGTTTTGAGAACAAACGAATCACCTTGAAAAATTTTCTCACAAGACAACTAACCTCTACAACAAGGTTGCTTTGTAGCGAAGTTGACGAGGAAGACAAAGCACTTGGAATAAGGCGCCGTATCATAAGCTGGGAAATCCTCGCTGAGTAGACAGTCACGTGGGACAGGCGGGCGAATTATTTTTGGAGTTGGATTACTGTACCTAATTTACTAATTGGTTTGTTTCACGTCCCAATTAAACGAACTAAACTCGTTTAGTTTGGATGCAAAGAATAAGTCATCGTTTATTCTTATGGTATAAAAAACAACCATCAAAGGATTATCAGGCATCCGGAAGACATCAACTGAATTGGTATTTAATGAACTGTTTGTAATCTCAGTTTGTTATGAGAATGTAGGAATTAGGGATATTTCTATTCATGTTTGACCTTTATTTCATCAGGCTTGTTAATGTCCAAAACGTTAGCATGCCTGTTGACATCCTTCTCTATGTTTTTACTCCTTAACTGTGTATAGTTGTTTGCCTTTGTTTAACCCGAAGCCAGAAAAATGCTCCTTCATCCAATAAAGTTGCATCCCTTGTGTTGAGTGTTACTGTTTGGTTTTCGGGTTCTTTGGTGAGGTTAGCAAAAATAGTCATTCAGAATACAATAGGTTCCTGCCGCTCGTTGAAACATTGTTCGTTCAAACAGAGTTTTATTTCGCATTGATGTTGGCTAATTTGCCAACAATCGGTTTACCACAGGGCTTGCTTCTGATTCTTCCAATAATACTAGTGTTATATTCAACAATCATTATCTTACAGTTTTTATTTTGATCACCTGTGCACACAACTAATCACTTCTTTTGTACACTGCAACTCATCTTTCTAACAAAAGGCTGAGAGTGGCTGGACAGAAATCTAAAGCACCTAGCAGATGTAATTTGACTCATACGTGTTCTCCAAACTGGTTACTGGTCAGCTGTTCACTATATCCGCTAACTCAACATCCGTCTTTACACAGAGAAGTACTACACTGATTTTATGACGCAGAGAAAAATAACTGCATGATGGGTAAGTAAAGGGCAGCCACAAATTATTATGCTGCAACAAGCGTCTACTTTCTTATAACAAGTGCAATGGGACTACATTAAAGTAGAACTCCAACATAAGTAGTGGAGCTAAACGGAACCTCGAAAAAGCTGTTAACAGCAGCTTATGCGTTGTTAAACACCAGCCAATCGGAATGGCGATCAACCTTTGCATCGAGGTTGTTTATAGAGAATTGATTAAAATAACCCACTTGAACAAGTCGAATTTAAACCGCTGAAGTAATTGAATCAAAGCTCTAACTAAAAGTTAACTAGCCAATCAACCTCAATACCGGCATTATCCTTTGATAACGTCGAGTGTAACTATTGTCTATTTCGTGGAAGATTGGTATCACTTTTTCTAATAACAAAATAAGTTCGTGCTACAAAGAAATTTGTTTTCATGACTTGCATGCACATTCGCTGTATAAACCAATAAATGCTAACTGGCATGCTGTGTTACAAAAGTGTAACGAGGCACTTCAAAGTTATTCAGATTTTGTGAAAGAATTCAATGCCTCCAATGGTTACAGTTAAACCTGGGATTTGGTGAATTAACAATATTTTTTCAATGTATTAAGCAATTCCTATCTCCTTTGAACGCTTTTCATTTAGGAAGATATACATAGGATAGAATGGCGAGGTGAGTGACACACTAGAACATTTTATCAAACGGATGAAAGTCCATCAAAAGATCATCTGTCCTGTTTTGGTTATTTACGTCAACTTCCAGCTTATTTGAGAATGGCTTGTGGTTGTTCAACCGAACAAGTCATTCATTCACTGTATTGTTGAATATTTGGGCTTGTACATTTTTCAAGAACTTTTGGTATACTTTTTTCAGACCCATCAAACCTGTTTTTTTAATATTCGTGCCATCGTACCACCAGGTATGAAAGACAGGAAGGACTACTAATCTGTTGCAAAACAGAAATGTAGTTACACATAACTGCAAGATTAAAATCTATTTCGTTCCCAGATTTGATTATATATATAGTTTGACATAAAATAATACTTTTTTGAGTGTAAACACATAAAGTTGTTTTTTGATAAACATTTGAATGCAAGTTAAGATATGGCTTACAAGGAAGACTTTGCAAAATTACAAGATGCCGTCAGAATGGAATGTGTATATTAATCTCAGCTCGGTTAGGTTTATGTGAAATGGACTGCTGAATTTTCGACGTAATGCAACTTATGCGAATAAATTAAAATGTCAGCCGAACACACAGGGGGAAATACTGAAGGTTTATTTTAAACATTAGCGATACCTCATATTAATTTCTGCTGTCAGTCTGCTTGCAATAGGGAAACGGCGGATAGGGTTATCTATTGTTCTTTACTATTAATGAAGGAAAGTGTAACAAACTCATATCTGTCTAAAGAAAACGTGAGTAAAAATGTCCATAAGCCAGTATGTTACCACATGTAATCCGTTGATATGTCACTGTTTATTGTCAACCATTTAAATGGTCCGCAATCGACTGAATCCGAACTGGCTGCGAATTCAAGAACAATATCTATTTTTACACTATGCTATTTATAACTACTTTCGGGATGATCAGAACAGCGTCAAATTCTTTTAAGCGACTGCAGATATACTTAAAACACACGTGCGTTTCGCTATGTTGCAGCGTAGTGCGCCAATTAATGTTGACTATATTCCTCAGATAGGCATATTTCATTCTGAGAGAACACTGTAAGTTTTTCACAATAAGCTGTTGGTGTTTATCTAACAGTAACCAAACATAATTCCTTGTTTTGCAACGCACTGTGTGTAAAGTAAAATGCTCATACTGTTCATACTTCAAGTCTTGCTATCCCTTGGATAATATTGTCCACACTGTGTACATATCATGCCGTCCATATAGGTATGAGCCATGCACAACGTAGTGCAAAAATGAACTTGTTTGCTGTTTGTTTGAAATGTATGGATCGTCTGTTGGCGAGGTGTTTCTTCTTCACACATTTGTGTTCTGCTAGATTAGGCGTTCTGGACCGATTGTCCGATAGCATTTGGTGTATGCCAATGAGTATCACTTATAATCACATTTACACATCTCTTAAGCTTTTCTCAATATAATGGTTGTAACTTGTTTCATCACTAATACTACTAATGAATTTACCTGCTGCAATGAATGATTTTTGCTGTTTTGTGTGAATTTTGAATAGCTCCGTAGTTTAGTTGTTATTTGCTCGTTTACTTGGAATGGTGGTTGAACCATGTTGTATGTCAGAGGAAATTAAAATATTCTACAATTTCATCAACACTTTATGAAATTCATTGTTTGACCTTGGTTTTGACGTTTCAAGAACCCGTAGAGTCATTTTGTGTATAAGACCGTTTCAGATGGCTTCAATGGATTCAGACTACGTGTAACTCACTGATGCGCCTGAATCTTTCCGAACAGATTCCACGCGAGGTTTGTTGGGAAAACTGCGAAACATTAGTCAGGTTTACGTGTTGGAAGTTGTTCAACTACTCCCATAAAACACTGTTATTTTTTGAACAATGGTAGTTGGTTTATACCTTAGTCGTTCCGATCGCACAATGCATGTTAATGACTTCAAAATGCTTACGACCGGCCCGGTAATTTTAACGACTTTGACGCAACCGAAGAATGCGTAAAATAGTCCACGTTGGGCATATTGAAAATCATAATAAATTGAGTCTTAGACTAACGACTCTACGGTTCATAGTTCATCGGAATAGAAATGGAAAAACATTCTTCCAAGAAATACAGAAATTTTCAGTCCGTTCTGGCGGTTGATTTATTCTGGGAACGAAACAAGTGTTTGAATCTGGCCTACTGGTGTTTGCCACCAGCTGAGCAGATGTTCAGAAAAACACGTTCAGACTGAAGGGAGAAGGTTGAACGCAACCAGTACCCAGAACGTATATATTGGTACGTTAACAAGGACCAACCATTTACGAAAAGAAACGCAAAGTCAACCCTAACAGTAACAGGTTCACTCTAACATCCACTGAGAATTATGGAGACTTGCTGCAACTTGGAGGCAGCATGTAGTCGTTCTACTGACAACTGGGACGTCTATTGCCCATTGCGTTGCGCGCTTGCTTGATCGATTATTTAAAGGTTACCGACAACTCGCTTGCTAATCTAAAGTACCTGGCATCACCAAGAAGTGAACGGCCAGTTTAACCGTCATGAACATTATTTACAAACAACTCTGCCTCTACTTGTGGCACTAACTTCATGACAATAAGGCTGGTAGATCAGCAACTTTGAGAGAATAAGGAATGCTGAAAAGAAGTAACAACAATCATAGTGAAAAGCATGATAAAATGGTTTCAGTCTGTTCACACTGTAGTCAACATTTCACAACAAACGTTTCTGATCATACGTTATCTCTTAGTATGATCACACAATGATCATACATTTCATTTTCCTATAGCTGTTGGGGAACAACAAGTGATGCTTCAGGATACTGCAGTCAAAGGTGGGTTCGTTGTTAACTTACCTACATTGTTTACTTCGACTAATACGCTAAGCGTTGTGCTAAGAACATATGACAAACAAACTTTGTTTTAGTGACTCATCAGTGGGCTGAATACTGTTCTTTCACACAGATTAACCATGTACAAGATGTACTAAACTAATGGGTCAAAAGGTTTGTTGTCATTGCCAGAAGAAATGATTTCTGATGTCAAGTCACTTAATAAGTAACAAGCGGATTGTAAGCAACAAAAGTACCTGACCAGATGGTAGTCTTGATTGTGTGATCGGTTTGTTCCGCTTGTGAACATGGGACTGTGTAATAGTAATCGATCTGTTAGCAAGTATGGTTATTTAGTAGGAAAAAGGTAGTCAACCGACAGTGGATTCTACGGTTACCAGCAAACATCTGTCGATTTATTCTGCTTTTATGACACGAACCCAGCAGCTTAGAGGGAGTTGATTGAATGACTGACTGAGTGCAAAGCGATCAAAGAGAAGCCAGCCCTTGTCAAATCGCGAGGTAGCCATGCTGGTTGATGCTCCCGAAAGAGTTCAGGTAACCACCTTATCACGCGGTTTGTGTAACTTATCCTGGGCGAACAAAGAACGATACATTAATAGAAGCTACTTAACCACTCAACATATCGTTTACCTAAGAGTGCAAGATATTTTTGTGCAATTTAGCTGCCAGCTACAGTCGGAGAATTCATGAAATATTGAAATGTTTGTTTGTCTTCAGATCAATTACAAACTAATGGCATTAGTATATTTGTGACGCTATTCCTAAATGTACCTTGACACAGGTTGTTTCCACAGCGGCTAGCTTAAGACATTTCACATCTATAATGTGGAAACATGGTACGCTGTAGATCGACTTAAATGCGATAGTCATATTTATTCTGGGTTACGAATCGATCAGGTGGGCCAAAAGTGAGTCGGCGATTGTTCATTGTTGTCCAGTTGTTGAGGTAACCTCTAGTCTTAGGTGTGTTGCGTGAACAGTAAAATTCAGGTTTTTGTCTAGTCTTCTGCTCAGTGGTACACTTGAAACTTAATCCTTGCACGGGACATCGTGCGACCGACAGCAAATTTCCCTCTTCGACTCTTAGGTCGTTGTGTATCATGAACCGGTGATTTGCTAGATCGCCTTGAAAGGAGACGCGATAACTGTTCTGGTAACTTCACTTCCCGATACTGTGATCAGGGCTTCTGACCAAACTAAAACCAAAGAGATGATTGGATTTGTAAGTAGCAGGGAAACTAGCTGGCATACTTTGTCTAATATGAGGTTAGTAGTGCAGCGCTCATCATTCATGTCACAGGAAATAGAGATGGGAGGTTGAATCCCGGTAGTGGTACGAACATGTGCTACTGTCAAGCTATAACTAGTAAGACACTCAGGTACAGCGCTTTGTTTAGACTGGGGCTTGTTGAAAAAATTTATGCAAACGCGAGAGCTGCAGTCAGCTGGGAGTGATGTTCCCTTTATATCAATCAAAGATCCTATTACTTATCAGTAACTAATAAGTTTTCATGATATCCATTCGCAAGAAAAGTTTCGCTTGAAAGCTTGAACTCTCTGTCTAGCACGTCCTCAACACAAAGTTTATAGATTCGCTTCGCTGTACTTTCTATCAAGTCCCGTATTTACTTCACTGTTACAAGGCTGAGTATGGTGACAATTCCATGTCCGCTTCTTATATATGCTTTGGTGAATTTATCCATCGAGACGTTTCAGTAGAGACGTATTTAGGAAAGCTAGTCTTCCATTGTGTTCTATTTCGATAATAACGCTCAAATTCTTGTAAACGTGGTTACCACAGGACAATAGAGATTTTGTATTAGTGCTCATATAAACGGCACCGAAAATGCCATCTACAACTTGCTTGTATTCTACCCATTGTTCGACCAGTCCCGTGGGTTTTGTTCAAACAACTGTTCTCCTTGGTTGACAACTGGACAATAAGGAAACACCTCCAACTCCATTTTGACACACCTGATCGATACAGATGTCGCATTTATATCGATCTATTGCTCCACGCGTTTTCACATCTGATATGTGACATACCATATCCTAGTCGCTGCAAAGGTTACCCGAATCCGGTTGCAAAACCCCAAGCAAACCGTCCCTCCCCGAATAGTAGGGGATTTCGATTTCCATATAGATTGTATATCACCCACAATCGATCGCAGCTGTCGCATTCCCATAGACTTTCCAGTGGGCCGTTTTTGAAACGAAGCAATAAACTTGACTTTCACTCTTGTTGGTGCTCGTCAGTAATACCTACCCTTGCCATTACATGCAAGTAAACGTGGTTGAATGTTCACATATGATAATCGGGCGCGGTGGTAAATACGATTGCCTCATGAAAGCGTGCCCAGAGTCCTAGCCCAGGCAGTGGCAAGGATATGCATTGCTGAAGAGCTCAAATGAGAGCGAAACTCGAGTCTAGAGCTTCCTTTCGAAAGGAGTCGACTGGAAATTTTATGGGAATGTGACGGCTTCGATCGATTGTGGGTGGTGTTCAGTTTATGTGAAAACGTCTTTTTCTTTCAACGTCTTATTTGTTCTGGCTTGTCGTTGCTGTAACAACTGACACTGCACCATAGTGACCGTGCCCATAATTCCCAAATGACATTAGATTGGCACATCCCTGAGGTTCATGTAATTCTAGCTTGACAGCTAGTTACATTTTATGTATTTTTCTTATATTTCCTAACCACCACTGTAGTTAAGAAAAAACGACATTTGTCAAACTTACTTGCAGTACGTGGGTTGTCAGATTGTGTATTGGTCGCCATTTATCAGTAGACAAGCTATTCCGCGATAAAGAAGTTAGCTGAATAAGGTTTCGCTGAGTAATTTTAGAAAATAACATTAAAGTCTAAGAAAACGAATGAAAAGATATTCATATCTGAGGACAGTATGTTCAATATGATGCATATTTACAAAACTCATAGAATATGCCTCTCACATTTCAAAGTCACACTTTCGTTTAGGTTGTAGGTACTTTTGCAAACTTTCAGAAAAGTTTCCAAATGTTGTGAGTGAGACAACATCATACGGAACATTTTAGTTCACGAGAAAAGCACTCACATTTGGTGCAAATGCAGATAAATGTTGCCGTTATATGCAAAAAGCTCTACTGAAACCTCAGGAGGGTCGAAGACGCTTTTTGAACGACGAGCCGGAACTGGAGATCAACGCCGAAAAGTTGTCGTCAGAATATTAAACCTTTCCGAAAAGTGATCATTTTACTTGACTATAAGACTTTATAAACCAGCATAAAAGGTACAACATAGATGCAGTTCACCGTGTGGACTAGAAAGATTAATTGACGTGTCACTGCAAAATCAAAATATCAACATAATTGCTTTTTCAGCGAATCGTTAAGCAATATCCGCTGTCCAGCCTTACATGTGTATAATTTGTTGAATCAAATAATTTGCAATGTTGGAGTTAACGGTCTTTCGTCTAATAGTGCAAATCCCAATCGTTGACCGTTTCCAATTTTTTTACTAGATGTAGATCCTACGTACGTCTTACGATCTTAACGTAATGTTCGCATTTTGTGATACGCCATTTTTTTTAATTCGTAATAATTAAGAGACCATGGCTTGTGAATTATAGCAAAGGAATTAAAAAGGTTTTGTTGTTACTGGATCAACATTGAGTACAAATGAAGACGTTCATCGTCCCAATTGGAATCACTCTACTACGCATTTTAGATAACTCGGTTATATTTAACCTCAATTTAACTACTGGCCTGGGACAGGAACCCCAGTGGACATCATGATTAGTTGCAGTGCGATCTTGCTTTTTTGTAATAATTTCCAGTGCCACTGTCAGTGTGAAGCGGAAAAAGTATTTTGAATGTGCTTTATTCCAAACAGCGTTGATAAATTTATTTTGAAGTTGTCATGTTTAACATAGACCAGAATGTGATCTTACATTCACGCGTGTGACATTTAGGAAGTTGTCTGAATTTGTAAACATTAAAGTCGAGTTTGTATGTCGCCTATCCAGAACGCATGACGATTGAGCTTGTTTGTAGTTTATAAAATAAATTGCTTTCTGGTAGTGATAAGAGGGGCTACTGTTGTATACATTTGTTGTGCCGTGTACAAATAGGGGTATCAACTGTAACAAAGGCTGAACTGGATGCGTATCAATAAAAGCATACCAGGACCATATTGATTACGCCGCATGTGTTACCACCTTCGAGTGCTAATAACTGACTGGTCCTGTTTGATTACTATAGAGTCTTTGATTACCACTCTCTTAAAAATCTCATTCACACAGCATCACTAAGAATGCCACACCCAAGTCGATAACGCTTCTTGTCTTCATGGAGTTGGTTTTGCCGGGATCCTATTCCAACGTTCTCGTATTTACTGCGTTATTGCGTGAGTAAACCACTCTAAGCTGTATTTTGCTGTGTGGAGGTATCTTAGACCTCTTCGTGACTCTTTGGCACGGTTGGTTGATGACAGGCTGGAGAGAAAAGAGAATCACAGTTGTAATAACTATTCTGTTGGCGATAACTGTGATTCAGTTTTTATCCTATTTATGCTTTGAATCACAGAGACAAATAGTGACACAATAATTAGAGCAAATTCATCCAGCGTTAGTTTCGGCAAAACCGACTATTTGTTTTCAGAATTATATATCTTCAGCTGATCGCGATAAGATTGGTGTTCAAAAATTTGAGTACAGTATCGAAAAACAAAATAACACATGATCAATACAAGACTATATACAAAAATTTCGAGTCAGTTGATGCCTAATATGCGGAAAGCGTTGCTGACCAGTAAAGAAAACATTGAAACAACTCAGTATCACGGTGAGAAAATGCGCTACTGAAAAGTTATGATAGATACAAAACTTGATTATAGTAGCCACATTGGGTTGTATCTGAGAGTCGCAGTAATATTTGAGTAATTGAGTTCTCTTGGTCCATGTGAGAAATCATTACTTGACGTACAGTACATACATTTAGAACTTCCAGCCAACGATAAAAGAAGCATGAACTTTGTCTCACCTGACAGATGGTCTGATCCAGTATTCTGTCATCCTGTAATTGTACTAAAGTCATCTAAATAGTGAATACTATATTAGTTGATTCAAACTGTTTCGGCTGTGGACCTGTTTGCAGTACTGACTCGACGAATCCATTGGTTTTACATGACTGAACAGACAAGCCGAACTCATGAATTAGCTAGCGAAAATACAAAGTCTTGTTTTGTTAACAGTTTATTTGCGGTTCTGTGATATAGGGAATGGTATCAGGATAAATACTTGCTGACGGAAAAGATGTCGCTATCTACATCATTATATGGGTGACTGTGTAACTCTGGCATGCAAATGTTAATACCTAAGAACAATTCACCACAGTCTAAATATCAGTTATTTTGTTTTCAAGTAACCAGCGCCGAAAGATATGTCACATTCTAAATTGGCACAAAGAAATCACATCAGTGTATTATTTAGTTTGTAATTACACATGAAATTAAAATACACTATGTTTTGTATCAGCAAAAAGTATACCTAAGTGACAATTAAGTCAAATGGTGAGATTACCGATGATTGAAAGTTCCAAGAAGACATTGAGTCACTTAAAGCCGTGGATGGAAATTCGGGTCTACATAGCTAGCTTAAATGGGTCTGTAGCTAGGACCACGAGTTCTGTGGAGAATGTTAACTTGGTGTAGTGCGCAAATTACCATTTTGTTGATAATAGCCACATTCGACAACGATCATTTGACTTGAATTCTACCATGTAAATGGTTAGCCGTATTGCTGATAAGGTGTACTGGTAAGCAGAGCTCTGAGTAATACGAAAACTGAGTTTAAGAAGCGTTGCGATTCAATAAAAGCGCTACGACCATATATTAAGTGATTCTGAGAGCATGAAAGTAACAAATGAATTCTTTAATTTGGAAAAGACAGCAGTAGTGATAGATGAAGTTATTTCTAATCTATAGTCGCAATTAATCTATTCTTTATACTGTGAACGACATAGTACACATGACATTGTCCAGTGACTGCTAGGAAGTACAATGCGAGAGACTAGTCGGCACTAAAACTGAATCGCACTACCCCGAGTTGAAGGCGATTTATTGCACTGATGAACAAACAAGTGGACAGGAAAAGTCACTACCAGTTATTCGAAGCTGACCGGCTGTGGTATGCTCACGGCTCTTGCTACTCACTCGCTGCACGTCCACGTAAGCTTACTTGCATTCAAGCATCTGTCGTCCTAGCGAAATTTGCTTTGAGTAAATGACACCGTTAATGTCTGCGATCCGAAAGACCGTCTTAGTCATGGTTATAACCAAGGAAACAAAAAGCTCGCACTGGTCAGACAACTTTATTGAACGAAAGGAGGTTTTCATATAGATGGGCCAACCGCTTCTACCTGCGGCCGACCCGATGCTTAATAAGCAGTGCTTGCATGCTGCTTTTACGTACATACTTCTGAAACATTTGAAAACAAGGTCACAAGGTCCGTTTACGATGGCAGCCTTTCTCACGACTTAATCCTTTAAAAAGTCGAAGCCGCGATTGGTCACGAGGCACTGGACGCGAGGTAGTTTCATAAGGGTTTAGAATATTTTGTTCGCTCAATCGAGGTCCGCTTTGAAGTATCCTGAGATAACCCTTCGAAGATTGGGAAGAGAAGCTTCAAACATCTGGTGAAGAGTACATATGATTTTGATTATTTTGAAGGATTTTCCATGCTTGTGTGAGAAACGATATGGTTGTATAGGAAAAGTTAAGTAGTCCTAGTGGATGAAGATATAACTGAACAGATGTGACGTAAGGCCAAGATAACCCGACGAGTTGGTGTTTCTCTCACAGTGATGACGACAAGCCTTATGGTAGCCGCTGGTCGAAAGGCTATATGTAAAATACATTATGACTGACTCTCCTGCCTTTCACTTGTTCACCAGATACAAGGCATACCACAAACATTTAGAACTCTCTTGGCTGCAGAAAAATATTAAGTAATTTTTCACTTGACTTCGGGTGTTTTCTGGATAGAAGGAAACAACGTCTTCGACTCTTATAAAGGAAGTGTTTGAATTTTTGGGTTTTGTGCACACAACAATATTTAATACAGAATTTTTATTTGTCAACACAGTCCTCGTGAACTGCTTAACACTGTGCGTATAGTCCCCGTCACTGGTCGAAGCAATTCAGAAGCGATCTGTGGACGAAATTTTTGTTCCCCATCATAAAGAGTGTTTCTTTCTTACAGACGACGGATGTATGTAGTAGTTGGTCATATCAGGAATATAAATCCAGTAAGGAGATTTTAAAAGTCCAGGTCCACGAATGGCAGCCTTGATCTCTTAGGTTACACGAGTTGGAGAATTTTCTTGAAGCTTCTAGACATCGTAACTCAACTTTATCCTGTTTTCATCCAAACTGAATTATACAGTCCGCAAAACAAATCGACACGGTAGATATCTGTGAGTTTTACTTTTGCGCTGGACAGCTGACTACTATAGTGCCCAACTTAATATAAACTGGTCCACATTATTCCACCAACATGGGATGAACGTCAAGCGTACGGGGGGTGAGGGATTCACCGTTGTCAACAATTGGAAGTTAACCTTTCCCTGAAGTGATAGGACTGTATCAGTGCCTAGTTCAACTGACTGTCATGTGAAATGTTCTCAGTCTGTCCCATTCTGCTGAATAGTTTCGACTAACCATATAGATCGGACTCGGCTCATTCTTAATTTCAACACGCCGGTCATCCAACATGTAAGCACCTTGGATTTGATACCTTATCTTCATCATCATGATCATGATCATAGACAGTACTACATCAGTGGTTCTCATTGATGTCTAATTGTCATGGATATAATATTTACGTCAGTTGATAAGCCCTTCCATCTTATTCAGATTAATTTCTAGTATTTGATAATTTGCGTGTTTTTATTCAGTCTGTTGTTCTTACCTGTTTGATATGTTTGTCGATGTCAGGCTTTCAAGAATTGTCTAAAATGGATTATCCCAAGTTTACTTTTCTTACGGAAGGACATCGGCAGTTTGACGTCCAGTACTGGAATATAAAGGATGGTTGACCTTGTACACATTTAATACGTACTGGTGAACTTCCTTTGGAAGAATCTTCTAAAAGGTTTAACATTTCTGGAGTGTCCGTAGACCGAAAACCAACAACAAGAGATGCTGAACTTATTCTCAACCTTCAGTATTTAGCAAAACACACCACACCATGAAGGGGCATTCGACACGCGATAGCTTCTCCACTGATTCAAAACTGGTTGTAGCAGGTTTGTTGATCGATTCGATGGGGTCATACTAAGAACATGAGGTGATCGATGACCTACGCGAACTACAGGTCAGGCGTGCTGTAGCCAAGCTTGTTTTTATTGTTCTTTTGAATAAAAACCAATCAAAAGTGAAATCGGCTAAAATATATGGTTTATACACTTCAAAAGGTTCACTTCCAGTTTTCACAAAGTCAACTTTTCTATAAATATAGAACAGGTAACTGAGTGTGCTTTTGTCAAAAAATGGTAACAATGACAAACGTGAACTTCGTGTAAGAGTTGGCGAACACAAACTCTGTATCAGTTGGGAAGAGTCTGTTGAGTTAGTTTATTGTTTGGTTTAACATTAATAGAATTGAGTTTGTGTAAAGTCCAGCTAACCAAATAAAACGAACACGGAGCGCATACAAATAAGTAAATATCTTGAAAGCTAGTAGAAAGTGTATGTAAATAGTTCTAGATAAATCCGAATAAGAAGAAATGGAATTTGTCAGATAGGATTTCTGCTGCAAGATTTCACACATTTCGAAATGGTGAAATGCAATAAAATCAATGGATTGTTCACAAAAAATGCTACTGTTTTAGGGACCCAGCAAGAACATACGAAGCCGTTAGACAACAAATCAAAGAAAACAACGGGTGAACAATGCATCTAGTTGGAGAGCATGCAAACACTGTTAAGTCAACTGGTCAAGTGACGCGGAACAAATTGAGTTCGAACACCAGACAAAAATGTACATTTGTGAAACTTTGAGTGGGACATGTAGTGAACCCGTCATGATGTAGATTTAAATCAGCCGAAGGGGTTTACTATCTACATGGAGACAGAAGTAAACATTACAAAGTTCCTCATACCGGTTCTCTTTTTTAAGCGCACAAATATGTCAGTATATGTGAATATGATAAAAAGGAACAACGAGACTCTGTCTAATTGGGTGTTTTGGGAAAACTGTTTACCGGAGTGCGGGAAGAAAATCTAGTATGATATTCAGCACCAGAGCATTTCCACATTTGATTTTAAATATATGATTGTGAACTGACATGGGTGTGATATAGAGTGGAATAAGGGACGATTAGAGCAATTATCCACGTGGAACACCAGAGCCAGTGACATATGACGATGAAACGTTATCGTTGTAGTATAAAAACTTAAGCGGATTTCTGTGAATTTTCCATCCAGCGATGACAGAATTTAATGAAATAGACAAGCGGGAGCATCAGGAGTTAACAATGGCCTATAGTAGACCAACTACTTAACACTTTGGATATTTATTTGGGTTTTCACTCGAGTGAGGATAAGGCTTCTTCCAAAATGTTCACTATCATATACGTGCACGATATTGTGTGGAACTTAGCCTGTCGTTTTTTCAGGAAGTGGTTTGATGCTTATCTGTCTTCCTCAGTCGGCAGCCTTTCGTACGGTGAAATAGTGAATGAATAACTCAACTGAAGTTTAGCATAAATAAATTAACACATTCTTTAGGTATGATCAACGGTGAACGGGCAATACCCATTAGCCCACCGAACTCAAACGATGGAATTCGAATTTGCTGGAGTTTAGAGCGTACCTAACTGTCAGACAATATTGTTTATTCTGGTCGTTTCCTTTCTTTTCTCTTTCTTCAAGAGAACTGTGCTGAAGCATGGGGGCGAACATTTTTCCATACGAACGAGTACTCTTTCCCAAAAGCAACGCTTCTGTTAAATTCGAGTGGCTGAAGTACGGCTAACTTAACCGTACACCATCTACTAGAATGACATTTCACCATTGAGCAGAAAGAATAAATTGAATCAATAAATAAAGTCAAGTAAATAATAAAATAACTAAGAAGTCGAACAATATCGATGGTTTCCAAACACAGTGATATCATGTAAGCCTGTGTTTATACCTTACTGTCTCCACCTCGGAGTTTGATGACTGGTTCCACTGTCCTTTTCTACCAGACCATAGGCTGCTTCAAGCACCAATTCTACGAACACCAATAGCTGTCGGAAAGCTGTTTCCAGTTGGATTTTTCAAATTCACTCAAGCAAGCTTTATTTCTTGTTCGTTCAACATCCCAAATAACTGGAATCTGCGGTTCCAAGCGACTTACTTCTAGTCAGCCTACTAGGAAACGCCGACACAACATTGTGTTCAGTAGCCGTCTGGAGCTTTTGCTTACGTTAACCGTTAGATGTAAAGTATCCATACACCGGACTACTGGAAAACGACTTGACGGCTGACTGTTCTCAGTCAGTATGAAGTCATGGTTTTTAATGACGAGTCTCACTGGGAGATATTGTTTATTCCCAAATGAAAATACATATGGGCGCGAATAGGCTTGACTCATTGATAAAGGTGCAGATTGAAGACACAAACGTTAGACAAACTTAGGAGGATCAAGTGATCATTTGTGTTGCTGTTTAAACTGCGCATAGTGGTGGCATGCTGACCAGATGAGATCATCCTTACCACGTTTTATTCGAGTCAGCCTGTCAGCTTGTACGCCCCAACGCGCCACAACAGTCGGTTAGAAGTACCTGGTTTTCAACTTAAGTCGCTTGCATTGTGCATTCAGTTTAGCAGCTCGGTCTGACAACTATGTCTTGACATGGAAGAGTGTGTGGAAGGGTGTGCGTAAAAATGACAAAAATACCGTATGACTTGACCTAATGTTGCCGGTCATCTACTGTGCGCTCGTGCTTACGGTCCAGGTAATCGGCCTAAGCAAGTGTGCGAAACAAACGGTACAAACTTGAGATACAGGACTGTTCACTTTTCGTGTGCTGTTTGCATTCCGGATTGCACTTGAAGTTTCAAGGCCACATCATAACTGGCATACGAGACTCAGGTGAGAGGACTTAGATTCTTTCAAATCATTTCGGTAACAGTCCTGTGTTCTGCAAAAATGCAGAGGTTTCCTGACTGACGTCTTGATGGAGGTATCTCAGATAGAAACCAGAAAATAATTCAAGTGGTTGACGAAATTTATAATTTGGGCTAATCGCGACCTTGTACGTTCTTACGGTCTCTGCTAGCAGCTGAAGGAAGTTTATAAGCTGTTTTCTTGAAATTTATTTGTAGCTTGGCTTGTTGATCTTCGACAGACTAAAAGTTGGCTTCTCTGCTGTTTGCTGATAAACGCTAATTTGGCTAAGCGTGTAAATAGGACAGTTCAGCAGTGGTTATTATGAAGTCAGTCGCGTGCAGGTCAACAGATTTGCCTAATATGGCATAAGTGGAGTTGAAAACCAGGTTTTAACAAAACTATATAGATCAAGACGTGTGTGGTTGCAAAATTTGTGAAAAGTTGAGTAATATCTTAACGCTGTTCGTTGCCATTGCCGATACAAAACACTCGAGTGCAAGAGATACCTCCAAACAGTGGCTTCGCGATGTTTCATATGATAGTAATAACATGCGTTACTTTGGAATAGCCGTCAGAATGCTTGAGGTGAACTGTGCAAGATGTGCTGTTATTTCAGGTAAATAATCGCCATTTTGGAAGCTATGTTAAATATGCTGTTATGGGGGATGAGTAACAGACAAGTATAAGCCCTAGCAGACCAGGCTACCATGCTGTTGGTGAGGCGATCTATTCAGTAGGTCCCGCCGATCCAAGTCAATAAGGAGGGTACGTACTGCACAGTGTCGTCGACAAATGGCTTGCATAAGTGTGAGCACTTTGCTGCAAATAAGTCGAAGTTCTAGTTTATCAACTTGATAATCGCTACTTGCAACCTATATGAGTTAGTGAGGGGCTCGGAGACAAAGCTTACACATGGTTTATAACTTAATCTATCAGATATATGTCAAATGTGTGTAAGT